>ML105330.1:0-101867 GCA_003697995.1 Taxidea taxus jeffersonii
AAAAAAAAAAAAGTGCTTGAGACTAAAAGTCAAGATTCACATTTAAATATTTATTAGCATCTTCGCAGATGTACAAAAATAGGTCCGCACATACACAGACACACACGACTATGCACAGGTCTACATTCCTTAGAAAACTCATGAAGAATAAAATAAAGGTGTAATTATTGACTGATTATCCTTAATAAATCATTACTGATTAATCTGCATTTGCATTACCTTTCTCAATTTCTCATAAGAAATAACGGAGCTATAATAAGCCATACATTTGGTCTTCAGCCCTGGTTCCTGGCACAATGCTCCTAAAACCCTTGGGATCTCCTGAGTGAAAGCAGTGTCTTTAGTCATTCAGAAGGAGCCCCTTTGGAGCACACCAGAGCTAATGAGGTGACTTAGGGCCCCTAAATGGCCTCAGGACACAGCTGGTCACGAGAGAGACAAGCGATTAGAGGGCTGGAATCTTCAATCACAGACACGGAGCTCCTGGAAGGGGAGAAGGACTCCATATTAGGCTCCATTAAAAACTCTTGAGCAGTAAGAGTTGAGCTTCCAGGCTGGTGGGTGCCTCCATGTGCCAGGAGGGTGATGCACTCCAGGTCCACTGGGACAGAAGCTGCTGCACTTGCAGACTTTGCCCTACGTTGCCTCTTCTTCTGGCGGTCCATCTGAATCCTCCATGAAACCCTCCATGAGGAATTGGTGAGTCCACTAAGTGTAAATAAATGTTTCCCTGCGTTCCGTGAGCCACTCCAGCAAATTAATCATATCTGAACAGGAGGTAGCAGGAACCTGCAGTTTAGAGCCAGTCACTCAGAAGTGCAGGGAACAACCCGGACTGGAGGTCGGGGTCTGATGTGGGGCAGCCTTACAGGACTGGACCCGCACCCTGTGCAGTCTGGTGCTACCTCCAGAGTGTTACAGCGGAATTAAACTTATAGGCCACCCAGCCAGCATCTACTGAGAACTGAAGACACTGGCTGAGTGGCCTAGAGATTTAAACACACACACACACACACACACACACACACACACACACACTCTTGTCAAAAGTACTTTAATCTCAAGAGGCAGTGACCTGAGAAACTTCTTCACATAAAAGAATCATCTGATCTTCAAAATGGTAATTACTGGGGTTTATAAGGACTCCCACATATGAAGTCTGCCCCACAAAAGTGTCCATATCAACACCTTGTTAAGATTCGTCTTTTATTGCTGCATAGCAAAGGAAGAGGAACACAGAGGAGAGAAGGACTTCTAAGTGGCAGATGGAGACAGACACACGGATTCCTCAGGGAACCTAACAAATTTCAGTTCGGCATAGGCAGCTACCAGTCTCCAAAGCCAACACGCTGCAAGTCCACCATATCTAGCAATGGGCCTCGAAGTGGGGTCTCCAGTTCCACAACATCAACACGACCTGCAAAGGTTCAGAGATGCACACCCTTGGGCCCCACCTCCAGACCTACTGAGCCAATCTCTGGAAAGGAAGCCAGGAATCTGTTTAACAAGCTTTCCAGATAAGTCTGATGCTCACTAAAGCCCAAGAACCAGTAACCCCCAGTAAAGTATATACCTTTTAGGATAAAACAGAACTGAATCAGGAAATTCTAGAAATTCTGAGTGGCAGAATTTTCACAATACTATGGATCACATGATATTAACAGAATCCCTCCTTTTTATGTTATTTATTCAAAATGCTTTCCCAATACTCTATTACTGACAATATTTAAGATTTTTCCAATGATCTAAACTTTCCTGTGCATTCATTAAGCTGCTTTGTGCTGACCAAGCCAGAACAGTATCAAGAACTTTCAGGAAGGGTAATGATGCGCTTCCAGGCAAGACTTAATGGGCTGAGTGTGCAATATTCTAAACTGTTAAGCTTTGGATGAAATTCTTTTAGTTCTTCCATCATATGGGACATAAAAGTTGTCGGTAAAAACCAAAAAAGCCAAAATGCATGTACTATTTCTACGAAGTTTTCACTTTCCTATATGAAAATTTGCCAGTAGGAACAAAATCCTGTCAAAGAGGCAACTCCTCCGCCGACTTAATTCACCTTAACTAGCATTCCTTTGTAGAGGGCAGATACATACCTTTAAACTGCTTAATCATGCTCTGATGGCTTTCAATGGCTGCCTCTAGGATCATTTCAGGCTGGTCCATCTTCCACCGCCACTCGGTGCCCACTGGATTGGTGTGGTGCCTGAGAAGAAGAGGCCAAAGTTCTAAAGGACTCTGCAGTGACATCTCAGCTAGTCATCTACTATGCGGTCGCAGTAAAACCATAAAACCACAGTAGTGAATATAAAGTCAGAACATCAGGGTTGGTTTCCCCCTAAGAGTTCAGCTGTTTATGGCAGTGTTTTCTGGCTTAGCTCATGAGATCTTGCAGAGAAGGTTAGTTGGAGAAGTACCTGGCTGAGACTGGGGTTTAACGGGACAGTAAGAAATGCGCAACCTTTCCTTTCAGTCACCTGCCACCAGGCTAACAAGCATCCATTAAATGCTAACAGAATATTCCTGGAAGAGCTGCAAAACCACAGTAATTGGCCCGCTCTGGGAGGCAGCCCAGCTGAACACCTAAAGCTTAGGATGGAGGCGCTGAGGAGAAAACTGTCACACCAGCCCCCAGGCCACATTTCAGGCATCCCCCAACGGGATGTTAAGGCCGTTTAGATATTTGTTCAGATATTAACAGGAAAACATTCATTCTTTCACATTAGCTGTGAGGGTTTTTTTTTTAATCCCCTTCATACAATTAAATTCCCTTTTATTTTTAATTTGCTGCGAGTTTTTGTCATGAATGGATGTTGAATTTTAACATCTGAAACAGTGTAAGAACGTCCTTTCTACTATTCCTATACAACATGTAAATCCTAGTCAGTGAAATGAAGCCAGAAAAGGGAATAAAACTTTCTCTTCACAAATGACATGTTAGTCTACATAAAAATTCAAAAGACTCTACAAAAACAGACTGGAACGAATGAGAACTAGTAAGGGAGCCTAACAAGTGCCTAAGATATGCGATCCACACGCAAAAATCAACTGTCTTTATCACACATAAGAATGTGTGGTGTTGGCCAAAGAGAGACTCTCAGATCAACAAGACAAATGAAACCAGAAACGCACCCAACATAAATTATCAACTGAGTTTTGGCAAAGGCGCAAAGGCCATTCAAGGGAGAAAGAATAATCCGTTCGATAAATGGTGCTGGAACATCCGATGTCCAAAAGCTAGAACGAAAACACAACAAACCAAACCACTTCTGTCCCTGCCTTGAACATCCTCAGGAATGAGACAAAGTGACAGCTCCGGTGGGTCTGATGTGCTGAGAACCTTACTGCTTCACACAAAATACCCGTAATCTCATTCTAATTATGAAAAGATATCAAGGACAAGTTGAGGAACCTTCTCCAAAATACCTGACCAGTAGTTTTCAAAAGTGTCAAAACCATGAAAACAAGGAGAACGAAGGGACTGTCACAGGCTGGAGAAGACTGGACACCTAGCAACTAGAGGCAACTTAGGGTACTAGAGCGGATCTTCGAACAGCTTAAAAAGAACAGTAACGGCAAATCTGGCAAAATCTCAACAGTCTCCAGTTTTACTGATAGTATCTTATCTACTGTAATTGATAAGAAATGTTAATTTCTTGGTTGTCATAACTGTCCCATCATCAGGGAAGATATTAGCACTACAGGAAGGTGAATGGAGGGTACACCAGACTCTCTACACAACCTATCGCACAAGGGAAGGTTTTCTTCCCTTGCAACTCTAACCCTTGTTGAAAACACAGGAAAGAAGTACTCATACTCACATACGGATTCACAACTTGATATAACTTGTGTCCAAAATACATAATAAAAATTCAAGGGGCGCCTGGGTGGCTCAGTGGGTTAAGCCTCTGCCTTCGGCTCAGGTTATGATCCCAGGGTCCTGGGATTGAGTCCTGCATCGGGCTCTCTGCTCTGCAGGGAGCCTGCTTCCCCCTCTCTCTCTGCCTGCTTCTCTGCCTACTTGTGATCTCTGTCAAATAAATAAATAAAATTTTTAAAAAATGCAAAACATTTGTACAGTGGAGTACTAATTACACAGCCAGCTTCAATAACAAAAAAAGACACCTATCTTGACAAGCACTGAGTAATGTATAAAATTGCTGAATCACTTGGGGCACCTGGTGACTGTCGGTTAAGCCTCTGACTCTTGATTTTGGCTCAGGTCATGATCTCAGGGTTGTGAGATCAAGCCCCACTACAGGCTCCATGCCGAGTATGGTGGCCTGCTTAAATTCTCTCGCTCCTGCTCCCTCTGCCCCTCACCCGCCATGATCACACTCTAAAAAAAAATTGAATCATTATACTGTACACATGAAACTAATATAACACTATACGTTCATTATACTTCAATTTTAAAAAAGAAAAAAATTACATTTAAAAAAATTAAACCCAACTTGACTATGATGTTTTGTCATCTTTTTGATGCATCGTCGTTTCATTGGTTTTCGACGCTGGGCTCAGGGTTTTTTGTTTGTTTGTTTGTTTCTTTTGCTTTAGGAGGGAGAGGGAGAGTGCCTGGAGTGGGGGCCCTATAGTGCAGGGAGAGGGAGAGACAGAATCTTAAGGAGGCTCCACCTCAGCACGGAGCCCCACACAAGGCTCGATCTCACCACCCTGACACCATGATCTGAGCTGAAATCAGGAGTCAGACACTTAACCAACTGAGCCACTCTGGTGCCCCGGACTCTGTATTTTATTTTATTATTATTATTATTTTTTAGTTATTTGCTTGAAAGAGAGATCACAAGTAGGCAGAGAGGCAGGCAGAGACAGGGAGAAGCAGGCTCCCCGCCGGGCAGGGAGCTCAACCCGGGGCTCGATCCCAGGACCGCCGGATCATGACCTGAGCCGAAGGCAGAGGCTTAACCCACTGAGCCACCCAGGCGCCCCGGACTCCGTATTTTAATGTACTGTTCAGGATTTTACACCCGTACTAATGAGTGAAACTGCAGTGCAATTTCTGTTGTCCATGCTGTTCTCTGGGCTGGTATCAAGGTTACAGTAGTTTCTTAAAAATTATTTTACAAGTGTTCCTTTTTTCTTTGCTTTCTGGAGAACTCCTTTTCCTTGAATGTTTGCTAGAACTTACTTATAAAACCATCTACATTTGGTTTCTTTCTGATAATGGTTTGTAACTACCGATTCCATCACTACAGTGATTACAGAAGTATTCAAAATGACATTCTTCTTGAATTACTTTTCAAAATCTAAATTTACAAGGAATTTAGGAAATGGGAAAAGGCTAATGATTTCCAGGGATTAGTAGCTGGAAGGACAAAGTAGTAGGTGTAGCTATCAAGAGGTAATAAAAAGGGGGGCGCCTGGGTGGCCCAGTGGGTTGAGGCTTCTGCCTTCAGCTCAGGTCGTGATTCCAGGGTCCTGGGATCGAGCCCCGCATCGGGCTCTCTGCTCAGCAGGGAGCCTGCTTCCTCCTCTCTCTCTGCCTACTTGTGATATCTGTCTGTCAAATAAATAAATAAAATCTTAAAAAAAAAAAAAGGAGGTAACAAAAAGGAAAAGGTCTGTATTTTGATTGTGGTTTTAGATATGCAATTCTAAACAGATAATAGAATTATATAGAACTATACACATACACCCATCACACAAGTGAGTGCATTTAAAACTGGTAAAATCTGGGGGCGCCTGGGTGGCTCAGTGGGTTAAAGCCTTCCGCTCTGGTCATCTCAGGGTCCTGGGATGGAGCCCCGCATCAGGCTCTCTGCTCTGCGGACAGCCTGCTTCCTCCTCTCTCTCTCTGCCTCTCTGCCTACTTGTGATCTCTGTCTATCAAATAAATAAATAAAAATCTTAAAAAAAAAACTGGTAAAATCTGAATAAACTCCATAGATGTTTTAAAATAAATAAATTTACAAGGAATTTTATTTTTTCAAATTTTCAATTATTCACTAGTTAATAAATTAATGAATATTAACAATGAATATTAACTAATTAAAAGATTAAATCCTTGAGACATCTATAATTACAAATATCATCTTTCATTAGTTAATATAGTTTATTCCCTTTCTCCTTTTTTGATCTTATACATATAATTTTAGATAAAACTTCTACCAATTTCAATTACATCTGATTGATAATATTGCCACACATAATACCACCTAAGCACCAGTTCTTTAAGATTTTTTTCTTCAGATCTGTTTATTTGCTGTTTCTCTTCTACCAGAGCAAAAAGAGGAGATGAAAAAATTAAGGGGAATAGTTTAAGTTCATTTGCCTTAAAACAAACAGCAAAGCATATCCAGATCAAAAAAATAAAAAAACAACAGAGTGAAAAGGTAACCTGTGAAATGTGCAGATATTTACAAACTAGATAAGGGGTTAATATCCAAAATATATAGAGGATTCCATTAACTCAACAGCAAATAATATTAATAATAACTCAACTTTAAAAGGGGCGAAGGACTTGACATTTCTCCAAAGAAGACCTACAAAGGACCAACAGGTATATCAAAAGATGCTCAGTAGCACGAACCACCAGGGAAATACAAAGTAAAAATCACAGCAAGGTATCACCTCATACCCACTGCTATGGCCATTATCAGAAAAAATAATAAAAATAAAATAAAATAATACACGTTGGCAAGCATATGGAGAAATTAGAATCCTTATGCACTATTAGAAATGTAAAATGGGGGTGCCTGGGTGGCTCAGTGGGTTAAAGCCTCTGCCTTCGGCTCAGGTCCTGATCCCAGGGTCCTGGGATCGAGCCCCACATCGGGCTCTCTGCTTGGCGGGGAGCCTGCTTCCTCCTCTCTCTCTGCCTGCCTCTCTGCCTGCTTGTGATCTCTGTCTGTCAAATAAATAAATAAAATCTTAAAAAAAAAAAAAGAAATGTAAAATGGTGTTGCCACTATGGAAAGCAGTCTGGAAGTTTCTAAAAATAATTAAAAAGAGAAAACCATATGATACAGCAATCCCACTCCTGTGTCTTTTTACAAAAGATCTAAAAACAAAATCTCAAAGAGAAACGTCCACTCCCATGTTTATTGCAGCAGATGTGTGAATAAAGAAAATGTGGTACGTACATGCAATGGAATACTATTCAGCCTTACAAAAGAAGGAAATACTGCCTTATGTAGGTGACATCTGGACTAACCCGGGACATCAGGCCACAGTGAAATGAGCTAGCCGCAGGATGACACACTGCAGGATACCGCCTAGACGGAGTTTACAGAAGAGTCAATCACACAGAGGCCGAGAGCAAGATGGGGGCTGCGAGGGGCTAGAGGAGGTGCAAGTGGGGAACTGCTATGTAACAAATGCGACGTTTCAGTTACGTAAGACTCAAGTTCTAGAGAGCTGCTAGACCACATCATGACGAACCATACCGTATCATACGAACCATACTGCACGGTACACTTAAAATTCTGTGACGAGAGCGGATCTCATGTTAGGTGTTCTTACCGCAGCAATAATAATAATGAAATACTACTTTGGAGCAAAATTATATGACAATCCTATTACATACAAAGAAGGAGGAAATTTTTGTGGAAGATACAGACCTCAGTAATTACTTTAAAGACAAAGGACCTTTAAACATATTTCTTTCCTGCTTTCCAAACAGTGATTTAATTTGGCAGATTAAGAGCTGGTTCTGAATCCACATGCACTTTGATATGAATAGATCTCTCAAAGTGGGAGCAAAGAAAGCAAGACATAGAATACTGTAAAGCACCCTGCCACTTGTGTGTGCGTGTAAACAAAGACATGTACACACCCACAAATCCATTCGTAGGTCTGTGGCATCTCTCTGAAAACCGAAGTGAGGAGAAGACAAGAATGAAAAGAAGATAATTTTCACAGTATTATGTATTTTACATTTTCACTATATGCAAGGGTGACCTTTCAAACTACATTTAAAATATATTTTTAAAACTTATGTTTACTACTCAAGCAAAACGTGTTTTTTTTAACTTTCTATGATGAGTTGAAATGCCACTTTCCATTTTTTAATTAATTAATTAATTAGCGAGAGAGAGGGAGTGCACACGCATGTGCACGAGGGTGCAAGCGCACAAGCAGGGAGAGCAGCAGGCAGAGCAGGTAGAGGGAGGAGTAGGCTCCCCACTGAGCAGGGAGCCCGATGCAGGACTCGATCCCAGGACCCTGAGATCATGTCCTGAGCCAAAGGCAGAGGCTTAACCAACTGAGCCACCCAGGTGTCCCTCGAGCAAAAATTTTTAACAGCCTTACTGAGATGTAATTTACACACCATAAAATTCCATTTAAAGTGTACAATCCAATAGGTTCCAGTATAGTCACAGAGCTGTGCATCCATCGCTACGAGTCAAGTTAGAGTATGTTTGTCATTCCCCAAAAGAAATCCTGCTCCCCTCAGCTGTCACTTTTTAATCCACACATCCACCCAGGCCCCAAGCAACCACTGACCTACTTCCTGTCTCTACAGGTTTCTCTATTCTAGGCATTTTATAGAGACCACAAGCAGGCAGAGAGGCAGAGAGGGGGAAGCAGGCTCCCTGCTGAGCAGAGAGCCCGATGTGGGGCTCCATCCCAGGACCCCGAGACCATGACCTTAGCTGAAGGCAGAGGCTTTAACCCACAGAGCCACCCAGGCATCTCCCAACTTGGGACTATTATTACCTTTTCATGTGTTTATTGGACATCTGTATATCTTCTCTGGAAAACTCTGCTCAGATCCTTTGCCCATTTTTGTAATCAAGTTATTTGTTCAAGACACACAAAACTCTGAATTTGAAATTTCAAAGTACAAAATTTTCACTTACATAAACAGAAAACAGGAGACAAACTAGTAAATCTGGGCTATCTTTACACATAGCACTCAATAGCTCCTTCTGAAAATTAATAGAGCAATAATATTTTATCTATCTATAACCATCTGCTACCCATATTATCCAAATAGAGCTACAGAAATTCACTAGGGAAAACTCACATCTGCACATCATACGGCAGTTTGAAGAACTTTTTTTTTTTTTAAGATTTTATTTATTTATTTGAGAGAGAGAGCGAGCACAGGCAGAGGCAGAGGGAGAAGCAGGCTCCCTGCCAAGCAAGGAGCCCGATGTGGGACTCGATCCCAGGACGCTGGGATCATGACCTGAGCCGAAGGCAGCCGCTTAACCAGCTGAGCCACCCAGGCGTCCCGAGTTTGAAGAACCTTTACACGCACCATCTCCCTCAAGCAATTAAGCCTCAAGCAACCTTGAAAGGAAGGTGTTATTGTTTTATTTTACAGTTAGGGAAACTGAGGATCAGAGGCGATTTTTAAGAACCTGTAAATGAAATAAAGATAAATAAAACATTCACATAAGCATCTAAGTCTATTTTTCTAGGCCTTTTCTAACGTGTATTAAATTATTTGTAACCGAGGCAGATGGTGAATTCTAATCTTAAAGTTAGTGCATTAGTACTTCTTTGTCAGAAGCTACGGTTAGTGAAATCTCTCCACTTACTTTTCTCTAAAATCTCATTAATGACTTCATTAAGTTTATCATTTGCTTTTTTAAAAACTGGGTAGGGATACCTGGGTGGTCTGTCAGTTAAATGTCTGAGTTTGGGGACGCCTGGGTGGCTCAGTTGGTTAAGCGGCTGCCTTCGGCTCAGGTCATGATCCCAGCGTCCTGGGATCGAGTCCCACATCGGGCTCCTTGCTCGGCAGGGAGCCTGCTTCTGCCTCTGCCTCTGCCTGCCTCTCTGTCTCCCTGTGCTCGCTTGCTCTCTAACAAATAAATAAAATCTTTAAAAAAAAAAAAAGTCTGAGTTTGGTTTGGGCTCGAGTCACACAGAGTCTGCTTGAGATTTTTCTCTCCCTCTCCCTTTTGCCCCTCCTGCTCATTCCCTCTCTCTCTCCCTCTCTCTCAAATAAATAAATACATTTTCAAAAAATTAAAATTAGAATTAGCACCTGGGTAAATGTACTGCCTCAGAAACTGAAGGACTGCGCTGCCGGCTGTAAGCAGGCAACATAGGTAAGGGGCACTACCCACTAAATCCCATTATTTCTTTTGAATCTTGGCCTTCAGAAAAAACAAAAACGAAAGCAAACACACACACAACTACTCCTGTCAAGAATCTCAGGGCGAGATTAGAAGAGACGGTAAAATGTGATGCAGTCAGGACTGGGACACAAAGCCCCTGATTCCTTCTCCTACAAGCTAAGCACCATGTGATCCGATATTTCGGTCTGCATGCTCGTATGGCTTTTGTTTGGCAAATGTTCATCCTACAATATTTTAAGTTTCCTAAGCACAGACCCTATGACTAAAAAGGAGATGTGCTGCATCATTTTATTCCAACGACATCACATCGCCACAGTCCTTCTGGCTGGAGAAGTCCCTCTGGCCCACCGCACATAGGACTTTTCCACGGCCGCACAACTGACACTTTGGACTGGATAATTCTTTTTCCTGTGCATTCTAAGATGTGTAAGAGCATCGCTGACCTCTGCCTCCTTGATGCCAGAAATACCGCCCTCAGCTTTAACAATCAAAGATGCTTCCAGACATTGTCAAATAGCCAAGGTTTCCCCACAGAGTGAAAAATAGCAATTTTGCTCCAGTTGAAAACCACTGATTTAACAGGATGTCCAAAGAAATATTTTTCAGGTCTGTTTGTTTTTTCCTATAGCCCTGGATAACCAGAAAAGGAAATACATGCATTCACTTTAATAGGAGACAAAGAAAATTTAATATGAGATGATGTGTTATGGCTATATTCTTAAAAGGTCATTTTTAAAAAATATTACCTGTCAACTTAAGTATGTACAGACAGAACAATATCATGGCTGGGATCTGCATCAAAATAGTGAGAACTGGGGTAGGTAAATGGAACATGACTGGCTTTGTGTTAAGAAAATGTACACAAAGGTTCATTATACTACTCATCCATCTATAATCAAAAAAACTCTGTAGTCATAGTTTTAAAAAAAGGGACTCCACACAGATCTCAGTAGACAAATAAACAATCTGCTGCTGACTACACCACAGGCTTACAGTTCAAGAAAACAACAGTTAGCTGAACGTCCGGAGAGAAATGCTGGGAGAAAGAGCGCCTGCTGAGTCAAAGCACTGAAAAGCATTCCGTACACTGGGGAATAAAGAAAGCCTACTGTATACCCAGACAGAATCCATGCTACGAAAAGCCCTGAGAAGACACTGAACTTCCACCCACAACTGATTTTCGAGCTCAGCACAAATAGGAAGTGAAGACAAAGGCAGAGTTGGCAACAGCCTGGCCACGTTCTGAAGGAATGCCCCCAACACATGGTCGATCTGCAAAGACTGGGGAGGGGCTTTTATTCCTCTTTTTTCTTTCGCTCCCGGTGCTCAAGGAGATCTCTATCAACACATTCCGTGGCCGCTAAAACACAGGCTTCACAGATAATACCCAAACAGTACAGAGTCTGTGCAAAAATGGTCTCGAAAACTCATTGAGCAAACAAACAACTAAAACCCAGAGCAAGCAACAAAACCAAACTTGAACAATGGGAAGAATCTGATTTCCAGAGTCAGCACATCATACTGTCCAAGATGTGCAGTTCTCAAGAAAACGTTACAAAGCACATGAAGAAGCAAGAAAAGTATGGCCTATTAACAGGAGAAAATAATAAAAACTGTCCCTGAAGAAGCACAAATATCACACTTAAATTGCTAGAAAAAGACTAAGTCAGCTGTCTTAAACATGGTCAAAGAGCTGAAGGAAACCAAGAAAAATGTCTGAACAGATACAGAATGTCAATTAAGAGATAAAAATGATTAAAAAAAAAAAAAGAAACCAAGTCTTAGAACTAAAAAGTAAAATAACTGAAATGAAAAATTCACCAGAGGGTTGCAACAGCAGACTGAGCAGGCTTTGAGAAGAATCACTAAACTTGAAGATGTGTCAATCACCCAGTCTGAGGAGCAGGAAAAGGAAAAGTGCATGTGGCCTTACGGACCTGTGCGACACCATCCAAGAATACCAACATACGTTTAATGGAAGTCCCAGAACGAAACGGAGAAAGGGTCACAAAGAATACACAAAGAAATAATGGTTAAAAACTTTAAAAGTTTCCCAAATTAGATAAAAGACATTAATTTACACATCCAACAAGCTCAATGAACTCAAGCAGAATAAATTCAAAGAGATCCAAACCAAACATTATAACCAAACTGCTAAAAGACAAAGCATTCAAGAATCCTGAAGGAAGCAAGAGAAGAATTCATCACCTACCAGGAATCCTCAGTAAGATTAACAGCCAATTTCTCAGCAGAAACCATGAAAGTCAAAAAGTAGTGGGTTAATATATTTAAAATGCTAGAAGGAAAAACAATGCCAACCAAGAATTCCATATCTAGCAAAACTATTCGTCAAAACTAAAGGAAATATAAGGCATTTCCAGATGAAGCAAAGCTGAAGGAGTTCATCACTAAAAGACCTGCACTACAAGAAATGCTAAAATCAGCCCTTCAGGCAGATTGCACCACCCAAAGAAATACAGAACATAAAGCTTGTTACAAATACAAAAAAGTCTGTATAACTGAGCTTTTTGGACTTTAGCACCTCTTTTTTCCTATACAATTTAAAAGATAAATGTATAAAACAATAATCATAAACCTCTGTTAATAAGCCTACAATGCATAAAGCTGTAACCTGTGACAACACAAAGGAGAAGGAATGAAGCTTTGCATGAGCAAAGTTTTTGAACACTGTTGAACCAAAGGTGGTTTATTTGTTCAAAATAAAGTCAATCCTCATTATTTGCTTATGCTATATTTGCAAAATTAACTACTTCCTAAAATTTGCCTGTAACCCCAAAATCAATACTTGAGGTCAATATTTATGGTCTTTCATGGTCATTCACAGAGCAGCAAAAAATCTGAGTCTAGTACATACATCCCAAATGAGGCCAAACAACACAATGTTCTCTTCACCTTCTTGTTTAAGCTTTTATACTGCAAACAGTGTTCTTTTGGCAGTCAACTTAATGTCCCACTTTTTGCATTCTGTGCTTTATGTTAGTGATGTTGCTATTTAAAATAGCTCCCAAGGACAGGGCTAAAGTGCTGTGTAGTGTTCTGAAACTACGATGTGCCTTGAGGGAAAATATCTGTCTTAGATAAGCTTCATTCAGGCATGAATTATAATGCTGTTGGCCATAAGTTCAATGTTAATGAATCAAAAGTATATGTAAAATAAGGCATCTTCACACAGAAACACACATAGAACAAAGTTATGTACTCAGTACAAAGTTATGTACTGAGAAGATGGCAAATACGTTCTGACAAGAGGACTCCAAGAACTTAATCCTTTATTTCCCCTAAAAGTCAGTTTAGTATTTGCTAATGCAGCATTCGTGCAACTTCACAGAACTTCACTACCACAGATAAAAAAAAATTAGATGTTGGGGCGCCTGGGTGGCTCAGTGGGTTAAAGCCTCTGCCTTCAGCTCAGGTCATGATCCCAGGGTCCTGGGATCGAGCCCCGCATCAGGCTCTCTGCACAGCAGGGAGCCTGCTTCCCCTCTCTCTCTCTGCCTGCCTCTCTGCCTACTTGTGATCCCTGTCTGTCAAATAAATAAATAAAATCTTAAAAAAAAAATTAGATGTTGGGACGCCTGGGTGGCTCAGTTGGTTGGGCAGCTGCCTTCGGCTCAGGTCATGATCCCGGCATCCTGGGATCGAGTCCCACATCGGGCTCCTTGCTTGGCGGGGAGCCTGCTTCTCCCTCTGCCTCTGCCTGCCACTCTGTCTGCCTGTGCTCGCTTTCTCTCTCTAACAAATAAATAAATATTTAAAAAAAAAATTAGATTCAGACTATTGTAAATTTAAGAGGTTAGTTTTAATCCCCAGAGGAATAACCACCAAGAAAATAACTAAAACATGTATAGAAAGGGAGACGATAATGGAGTCAAATTGCACATAACCAAAAAAACAAACACAAAAGAAGACAGTAATATGGTACAACATAAAAGATATAAAATTTACAAAAACAAAGAGCAAAATGTGAATGGATTAAATTATCTAGATTAAAAGCCAGAGATCTGCAGAATGAATTAAAAAAAAAAATCCAACAATATGCTGCCTATGAGATTCACTTTAGATCCAAAGACACAGATAGAAATGAAAGAAAGAGAAACATTTAATGCAAATAGTAATCAAAAAAGAGTTGAGGTAGCTATACTCATAAACACAAAATAGACTTTAAGTCAAAAACCATTAAAAAAGAAAAAGAACATCATTATATTAGATCAAATATAAAAGATCAATCCATCAAGAAGAGGTTAACAATTTTAAGTACTTAATAAAAGAGCACCAAAATACATAAAACAAAAATGTATATGCTAAGAGAAAAATACAGTTCTATATTAATAATTATAAAATTCAAAAACCAGGGCACCTGGGTGGCTCAGTGGGTTAAAGCCTCTCTGCCTTTGGCTCAGGTCATGGTCCCAGGGTTCTGGGATCAAGCCCCACATCGGGCTCTCTGCTCAGCAGGGAGCCTGCTTCCCTTCCTCTCTCTCTTTGCCTGCCTCTCTGCCTACTTGTAATCTCTGTCTGTTAAATAAATAAAATCTTCAAAAAAAAAAAAAGACTTCAGGGGGATAAAAGAAAAGAAAGCAAATGCTCCAAGGCATTAACAGTGATTTGTCTGGATTCTGGAGTTACAGAGAGTTGTTCCTCTTTATATTTTATACCTTCTGGTACTTTCTAAAAGTTGCTATAGTAAGCATGGATTACGTCTACGATCAATGATATAAAACCATTTTTAAAAAAAGAATTACATTGGGGTGCCTGGGTGGCTCAGTGGGTTAAGGCCTCTGCCTTCGGCTCAGGTCGTGGTCCCAGGGTTCTGGGATTGAGCCCCATATCAGGCTCTCTGCTCGGCAAGGAGCCTGCTTCCTCCTCTCTCTCTGCCTGCTTCTCTGCCTACTTGTGATCTCTGTCAAATAAGTAAAATATTAAAAAAAAAAAAGAATTACAGCTCTCGTACCAATATGATAAATGAAGAAATGGCACAGACTGAGTATTAAATCATCTGGTTGCTAAAGGGTGAAATATGAAGAATGTAAAACGGAATTCGGCATACCCGTGGATACAGTGAGTTAGAGAAACAAGAGCTTTTCAGCCTAAGCCACTGGAGAGCTAATGGTGCCATAACAAAACCAGAGACGGAGGTTCACAGACAGCTTAATAAATCCCACATGGAAGTACCTGGGGATCAGCTGAAAGAATATCTCCAACAGGCAACTGCAAAGAGAGAATGAAAACTCGGAAGGGAGACTAGGGCCAGAGACAAAGAATACAAAAGTGGCTCGGTCAGTTAAGCATCCAACTCTTGATTTTGGCTCAAGATCTCAGGGTTGTGAGACAGTGCCCTGCAGCCAGCTCTGCGCTGGGTGTGGAGCCTGTTTAAGATTCCCTCTTGTGCTCTCCCTCCCCGTTTCTCCTCCCCCTGCCCCGCCGACCCTGCCCCCAGCTTGCAAGTTCTCTCTCTTCAAAAAACAAAACAAAACAAAAAACAAGAATATAAAGGTGTCAAACTACAGGTATTTCATGAACGCATAGAGATGGTTTAATTCTCCTACCACTATAATGCAGAGCAATAAAAGAAATCCAAGGACGAAATCAGAGAGAATTAATCAGGCAGAGAATGAGCCAAAGAGCTAAAGAGGAAATTAAAAAGTAACTGACAAAGGACTGGGAGAAAATACTAAAGAGACTGGTGTGCCTGCTAAGGGGTTAATACCCAAAATATATAAAGAATTCATACAACTCAACACCAGGAAGCAAATAATCTGATTTAAAATGGGCAAAGAACCTGAACAGATATTTTTCAGAAGAAGACATCCAGATGGTCAACAGACACATGAAAAGATGCTCAACATCACCAGTCATGAAGGAAATGCACATCAAAACCACATGAGCTATCCCCTAACACCTGTCAGAATAGAACAAAAAAGGCAAGAAATAACAAGTGTTGGCAAGGGTATGGAGAAGAAGAACCCCTTGTGCACAGCTGATGGGAATATAAATTAGTGCAGTCACAGTGGAAAACAGTATGGAGGCTACCCGAAAAATTATAAATAGAATTACCATATGATCCAATAATTCCACTACTGGGTATTTATTTACACAAAGAAAACAAAAAGATGTATATATTGCTATTTATTTCAGAATTATTTATAATAACTGTGATATGGAAGCAGCCAAGTGTCCCCTAATAGATGAATGGATAAAGATGAAGATGTGGGGGGCACCTGGGTGGCTCAGTGGGTTAAGCCTCTGCCTTCGGCTCAGGTCATGATCTCAAGGTCTTGGGATCGAGCCCGGCATCGGGCTCTCTGCTCAGCAGGGAGCCTGCTTCCTCCTCTCTCTCTCTGCCTGCTTGTGATCTGTCTGTCAAATGAATAAATAAAATCTTTAAAAAAATAAAAGGAAGAAGAAGAAGGAGATGTGGTACATATGCACAATGGACTATTACTCAGCCATAAAAAAGAATGAGTCATTACCGTATGTGACAATTTGGTTGGACCTAGAGGGTATTATGCTACATGAAATGAGGCAGACAGAGAAAGACAAATATACCATATGATTTCACTTATATTTGTAATCTAAACACAAATGAGTAAACTAAGAAACAAAGAGAATCAGAACTATAAATACAGAGAAATGATGGTTACCAGAAGGGGACAGGGATGGGAGATGGGCAAAATGCATGAGGAGGGGTGAGAGATACCGGCTTCCACTTACTGAACAAATACGTCATAAGAATAAAAGGTAGAGAATAGGGAATACAGTCCAGTGTATTGTCACAGTGTTGTACGGTAACAGATGAGAGCTGCCATCGTGGTGAGCACAGCATAGGACATACACTTGTTGAATCACTATGCTGCACATCTGAAATTATCATGTATGTCAACTATATTCAAATATTTAAAATTTTCAAAAATAATTAACTAATCAAAATCTATGGAATGTAGCTGAAGAAGTACTTAGATGAAAATTTTTGATTAAAGACTTATAGAAGACTAATATCAATGAGTTAACGATCTATGTTATAAAAAGAAGAGGAGGCAAAAAAAATAGTAGTAGATTACTGAACAAGAAAACAGAGATATAATGTAGAGGATTCATGAAAGACAAAAAACTGGCAAACCCCTGATAAAACTAATCAAGGAAAAACAACCAATGCATGAATATATTAGGAATGAAAAGGAGGATTAATTATAGAAACAGCAGAGCTTTAGGTAAATTTGCGTACAATGCTGAACAGAAATTGATTATTACAGATGGTTACATACGTGGTCACCACAGCTATTCATTTTTACTTACCGCCAACAGAAGACACATTTATTTGCACAAGCCAGGCTTGGGGTAGCTTCCATGCAACGATGGCTTTCAATGCCATAGAATGTATGTTTATAGCAACCTCCTCTCCCTCGGAGCATCGACTGTGAAAGTGAAAAAACAAATGATAATCCGGATAGAATCCTCAAGGCAAGGAAACAGAACACCAAGTACATCATATTTAAGAAAAAAAATGTGCATTTCATAACAATAAATACCCCTACTGGTACCAGCATGACACAGAAAATTAACATTATAGTGTTTGATGGTGCTTTGGGTTTTGATGGTCCTTTAAGTTTTCTAAAACCCAGTGAAATGAACCTATGATTCATTAACCTGGAAGATCTGTAGAGAGGCCACTGATGCTTGCACTTTCAAACCCATTCAACTGCCACAAATAATATTAGTACAATAATACAGAAAACCACAGGATCGGTACGATAGGCTCCGAGAAGAGGGGCGCAGCACTCATACGAAAGGGTATCTCTCTCTGCCTTGAGGAAGGGAGGGTGGGTAAGGGAATGCATCCTGAAGCATATTCTGTGTCAACTGAAGGGCAGAACTGGAACATACTGAGACTGTTAAGGGGACAAGCAGCATGAATGTAAAAGACAGCTTTTTCACAAAAAGGACACTATTTAATAGATGAGTCGTAAAACCACGGTGAGTGCAGTAAGAATGAAAAATTGAAGAAATAGTGCACATCAACTTGGGGTTGGAATCACGAGATATTAACAAGCTTTCTGAGGTCTCATCAGAAAGATCCATCTAGAAATTCTGCAAGACAGGCTGGATTTCAGTAAGAGCAACATCTGGGGGGAAGCTACGCAAGTAAGGGTATGGTGCTTGGCTCCTATTAGTGCAGAAAAGAGGACGGGTGCTAAGGAGGTAGGCTCAAAGGCCTTCCCCACTGCAGGGTCATAACAGAGACCCTGACGTTGATTCATCTCAGCAGCGGCTGAAGTATGACTGAATTAACAACAAGAACAAACGAGGAGACTTGAGGAGCCCGTGTGTGTGTGTGTGTGTGTGCGCGTGCGCGCACGCACGTGTGTGATTTTTATTATCAGTGTGCTCACATTGTAACACTATCCACAGTGAAAGAAAATTACCAAAAAATCTACCAGCTTGATTACTATGTTGGTTGATCACAAAGTCTTATTTTTTGCCCTGATAAAAAAGGTTCCCTTGTCCATCTCACTTGGTACTTGCATAAAGAAAAATAAGAAAAAATATCGTTCAAGGTAACTATAAATTCTCTTTCAACTTTCCAATAAAATATCCAAAAGGAAAACAAAACATTCGAATCCTGCAAACGGCACCGGAAACTAAAAATAAAAGCCTTCCAAATGCCAAAGTCAGAGGGAAACCAGCACTAAAGGAGAAACGAACTTGAAGACCTGAAGATTTCATTATTTACTGAGAAGGTAATAAACCTCGAGGACGCGGTATTAAATGTACAAGAATGAGTAAGACAGAGCCCCTAACCATGATCCAGTACGGGGAAATGTCAAGTAAAGAGGCAAAATGGGTAATGCTATTATGACAGGGCATCTGAATCAATCAGGAGTCTTGCAAGCAACAGAAACGGACTGTGGCTAAAAAGAAAAGGGATTTATTAAAAGGACCCCACAGCTCACAGAATCTTTAGAAAAGCAGGAATAAGGCCGGCTGGCAGCAGGACCAGCCCTCAATCCCTCAGATGCCAGCACTCTCTGGATACATCACCGGCACGAGCCCTGAAAAGCAGAGGCTGCCGCCACGAGCCCAGGAGTGAGGTGTCCAGGTCCCAGGTCCTTTTCCTCACTCACCTCACACTCCAAGTCTCAGGCAAAGGCAAGCAGCACCCTAAGTGATATGTTACACCCACTGCCAGCCCAAGATATCAGGCAACAGTATCTCCCCTCCTCGGCTTCTGGAGCAGGCAGCGGGTCCTTGCGCTAAACAAAGCTAATGTCACAGGAAATTCCCCAAACGTGAAAGGCCGAGATGCTGGGCACGCGGAGAAAAGCCAAGTGTCCATCGTGGCACTACTGGAGCCCGTGAGATGGATGCCCGAGCCAGCTGGCCTGGCAGGAGCCGACAGAACTTCCCAGAGGGGTGCTGTGCGCACTGAATACTGGAGGGCTAAAAGGATGAAGGGACAGAGGCATATGAGAAGAAGGATGACACATTTCTCTTTTTAAAACTATTTTTTCTGGGCACCTGGGTGGCTCAGTTGGTTGAGTCTCTGCCTTCAGCTCAGGTCATGATCTCAGGGTCCTGGGATCAAGCCCCACATCGGGCTCTCTGCTCTGTGGGGAGCCTGCTTCCCCTCCTCTCTCTCTGCCTGCCTCTCTGCCTACTTGTGATCTCTGTCAAATGAATAAATAAAATCTTTAAAAAATAAAATAAAATAAAACAAGTATTTTTTTCTGTAAGTTTTATAGCTTTAGTTCATGATCCATTTTCAGTTAATTTTCATGTAAGATGTGAAGTTTATTTTTTCAAAGATTTTATTTTTATTTATTTGACACCGAGAGAGAGAGCAGGCGAGCACACAAGCAGGGAGAGGGGCAAAGGGAGAGGGAGAAGCAGGCTCTGCACTGAGCAGGCATCACAGTAAGCTGTAATATCAAGGTAAATGACTCCTCCCATTTTATTTCTCTTCCTCAACACTGTTTAAGCTATTTTAGGGCCAGGACCCTTCCCTACAAATTTTAGAGTAAGTCTATTTCTACAGAACCCTCACTGGGATTCTAGTAGGAACTGCACGGAACGTACAGATCAGTCTGGGGGAAAGTGACAGTTTCCTGTACTGTGTCTCCTCACCTATGAACATTTGCTGAGATTTACATTCAGATTTCCATTCACATGTACACCCATTCAGATTTTCATCGATTTCTGCTTTGTTCTCTTTCCGCATTTCCAGGTAAGCACTTGCCGCTGTAAACCTCCCTCGGACCCCTGCCTGACACATCTGGTTTCTCCGTATTGTCATTCACCTGTATGTATTTTTTCATTTCCTTTGCAAGTTCTTCTGTGACCCAGGGCTTTCAGAAATGCACTGTTTAATTTCCATACAGAGATTTTCTTTTTGTTTCTATTATTCATTTCTAGCTTGATTCCATTACGGTCAGAGAACAACCTAATAATTTCAACTTTTGTAAATCCACTGAGATTTGTTCTTCGGCCGAGGACACGGTCTGTCTTGGTCGGTGGAAACATATATATTCTGCTGTTGCGGGGTAAGACGCTCTTTATCCATCAGCCAGGTCCTGTTACTAGTGTTGCTCAGGTTTTCTATATCCTTGTGATTTTCAGTCAAGTCCTTCTAGCAGATGCTGAAAGGGGTTTCCAAGACCCCAACTACAGGGGCACCCAGGTGGCACAGCCAGTGAGAATCTGACTCTTGGATCAGGCTCAGGTCATGAGCTCGGGGTCATGAGATCAAACCCTGCGTCGGGCTCTGCACTCGGCAGGTGGTCGGCTTCAGAGTCTCTTCTCTCCCTCTGCCCCTCCCCCTGCTCACACGTGTGCTCTTAAAAAAAGTCCTCAGCTGTGACTGTGAGTTTTCATTTTTCTACGGTTTTTGCATTCAACTACATCCGTTTTAAGCCTCCAATGTCTGACGTAAACTCATTTAGTGTGGATTATCCTTTTGTTATTATGAAACGTCATTCTCTGTCTCTAGTATCTTTCCTGGCGCTGTGGCCTGCCTAATCTGACTTGATAGAGGCAATCCCACTCTCTGGCTTATTGCTGGCATGGTGTGTGTCTTTCTACCATTTTACTCAACCTACCCATGTCACTGGATTTGAAGTGAGTTCCTTGTCGATGTATTTTGGGGTCCTATGTTTTCTACCCACTCTGCCAATTATCTGCCAGTTGGTATATGTAGAATATTTACATTTGAGGGGCATCTGGGTGGCTCAGTAGGTTAAGTGTCTGCCTTCAGCTCAGATCATGATCTCAGGGTCCCGGGATCCAGCCCGAGTGGGCTCCCTGCTCAGCGGGAAGCCTGCTTCTCCATCTCCTTCTGCTGCTCCCCCCATTTGTGCTCTCTCTCTCTCAAGTTAATAAAATCTTCAGAATATTTACATTTGAAGCAATAACTAATTTATTAGTCCTCAGGTCTGGTATTTTGATATTTGTTTCCTGCTTGTTTCCTTTTCGTTCTCATACCCATTACTCTTTTCTGGATTTCCTGCAGGTTACTAAAACACTTTTAGTATTCCATCTTAATTTATCTTGCGGGTTTTTTTTTCTTTTAGTGTATCCCTTTGTAAACTTTTGGCAGCGTTGTTGGCAGTCTTGCATATACACAGGACTTTTGTATATACTGCATAAATATACATATATACGTGTGTGTGTACACTTACATATACACATGACTCTCAGAGTCAGCTGCTACTAACATTTTATACCTCATGTGAAGTGTGGAAACATCACTTCCATTCCCTTTAACTTGTCCTCTTTTAAATGAAATATCATTGCCCTGAGTATTACGTGGTATTTTAATTTGTTTCAATCATCAAATATGATTTCTAAAAATCATGAGGAAAATGATCATCTCCTGCACATACCCATATTTCTGATCTTTCCATCATTCTTCCTGACTTTCTTTATGCTCCAATAATCTGTATCATTTCATTAGAAGAACTTCCTTTAGCCAATTTTTAAGGGCAGATTAGCAAACAACAAACTCTTTGTTCTCCTGCATGTATGTCTTTATTTAATCTTCATTCTGGAAGGACATTTTTGCCAGATACAGAATTAATGCTCATCACATATTTTCTTTCAACATTTGAAAAATGTGGACCACTTCCCTCTGGCCTCCATGATTTCAGATGAGAAATCTGATGTCAAATAAATGTGAATACATCATTTTTCTCTAGCCTCTTTCAAGATCTTTTCTTTTTCACTTTTCAGATCATTAATTCTAAGATATCAGGATGTAGATTTCTTTAGTTTTATCCTGTTGGCGGTTTGCTCTGTTGTTCAGATCAGGTTCTATCGAGCTATGCCGTTTACAGATCATACTACTGATGTGGTAAGGCCCCCGATTCTATCCTCTGTCATCTCCACTCCATTACTGAGCCCATTCGGTTGAGTTTTTTTATTTCTGTTACTGTATTCTTTAATTTTATAACTCCCCCTTGGGTCTTTTTATAACTTCCATTTCTTTGCTGAAATTTTTTATTTTTTTCAATTGTTTCGAGGGAATTTGTGACTGATTGCTGAAGCATGTTTATTACAACTGCTTTAAAACCCCTGTCAGGATTCTAAATTCTATCATCTCATCCTGTCACCCTGATACGATGACAGATGAAGAATGAGAATCATCATGAGATTCTATCATGTCATTCACTGGTACTGGTATCAGTTCACTGTCTTTTCCTGTTCAAGTTGTGATTTTCTTGGTTCCTGAGGTGTCAGGTGATTTTCACTGCATCCCAGACATTCCATCTACTGCATTAGGAGACTCTGGGTCCTATTTAATTCTCCTGTTCAGCAGGCAGTCATTTCGTTCAGGTCGAGCATGCAGGTCCAGGACCAGTTTTGTGTGCTGTGGCTCCAAAGGTAATTTAATTTTCAGAACCTTCGCAATGTAATTTTGCTTGGGATCCCACTGGTTTCTGCTGCTACCATCTGAGGAAGTAGAAGGGGTTTCTCTAGGATGGCTCCCTGAGGGGGGCTCTCAATGGAAGAGGAAAGTGTCATGCCAGCTGGCTTCCCTGGCTAGGCTGCTTGTCTGGCCGACTGCCCCGACAGCCCCGGTAACTGAGTGGGACAGGGGAGTCTCAGGCCACAGGGCAGAGATGCATCCTCAGCTGGACTGCTTCCCCACTGAGCCATCGTGCCAGTGACACGCAGCCACTATGGTATCTCTCAGCTGGGAAAGGAAGCCTCAGGCCCAGCAGGGACAGTGAGCATTTCACACGTCAGGTCACTTGTTGGAACAGGAGGTGGTAGGAAGGGATCTCTCTCCTTCCACTCTCACCTGGCCACCCTGCTATCTCCTGACAACGGAGGAGAATTTCAAGTCCGGCAGGGAAGGAGACCACTTGTCCTGGCTGCTTACTGCCAGTGGGGCTCCCAACTGATCCCCTTGGCAATGGTCCTGGACTTACCTGATCCCGCTGAAGGGAGTTTCGTTCTGTACCAGGAGTTAATGAGCCTCCTTAGGTGGTTTTCTGTTGCTAAATTAAGGATTAGGAAACGTGGGGTCTCAGCCTTCTTCTTTAGACAGGCAGATGTAAAACATCCTACTGCCATATCTTTCCTCCACTCCTGGAGTCCCAAACCAGTTAGCCTTCCTCTTACCATATTTCAAAGTTCTCATCTGGTGCTTCTTGTGATTTTCCAGGGTTCAGAGTTATGCACAGTAGGAAGGAAGAGGGAGAAAGGGGTTTATGCCCCCTTGTCCAGACCACATATCCTCAGATAACACAATCTGAAAGGAAGTGCTCTCCCATCTGAAAATTAGTAAATAACGATGGAAAAGGAAAAGACCTGAAGGTAATACACACTTAGAATTAAATCTATGTTATAAATCTAGGGGGGAAACTATAAGTAGCCTCAGAGTTATGAATCCATGAATTCCTGGCCTCAAGGCAAATGAGAGGCCAAGAAAATACAGCTGCAGCCCAGCAGAGCCACAGTGAATGAATGCAAGACACCATCACCAGGCAGGCTTTACGCACATCAATTTGGGGATAGGAGTGCAGGGGGAGGAGTGGAGATGGGGTGTTGGGAGACAGAACTCCATGGGTCTCTCTCTGAATTCATGCAAGCAGCACTGACTGCCTTTATTCTAGACTATCTTTTCAAGAAGGTTTGTATAGCGAATGGCCTTAGAAAATACAGTGTCTCTCTCTGGAGCAAGTGATACGTGTGTTTATTGTCCAGTATAATAAGGAGATGTTCCTCTAGGACAAAGGTCAGGCAGGATTACTGTCAACTCTAAGAGCTTCGTTTTCCCTAAACTTGGGGTTCCTCTTCAGTAACACATATAGAGATGTTACTGGCCCTTCCAGAGCTGCCCAGGGGCACCGGGGACTCCGGAACCAGAGTAAATAATGACATTCCAGCTACAGCTATTATCATTTTAAACTGCCTGTGCCTTCTGCCAGCATCCATGACCCTGTGGCCAGCTAACCTGCCATACCCAAGTGGGCAGAACTGCAGACTCAAATTTTTGACAGAGGATGAAGAAGGCAACGCGAGGTTAATGAATGACAGCGATGGGACAAAACCCGTCTGCTGCCGGCTTCTGCAAATACAGGACTGCTGGAATACTGCCACCATTTGTGTACTTACTGCCCACGGCGGCTCTTCTGCTATGGCAGAGCAGAGGGGCTGCTGCACAGATTGTGTGACCCGCAGATGTTAAAAAGTCACTATCTGGCACTTTAAGAAAAAGTCTACTGATCCCTAACACTTCTTTCCTACTCTAGAGCAAAATAAATTCCAACTGATTAAACCTAAAAAAGTACAAACAGGAGGTGAATTCAGGGAAGACGGAGGAGGAGGACCCACCAGGAATCAGCGCCCCACCTGGACAACTGCACTGGCAGAATCTGTCTAATGCAACTATTCTGAAACTCAAGTCGGTTGAAGGGTTGCAACTTCCAGGAAAAGGCTTGGACAGTTCATTTCAGCTCTCAGCACGGCAGGAGTGACCCACCCCTAGCCACATGGCAGACAGCTATGCGTGTGCCCCTGAGGCAGCCGGCACACCGTCTGTGGTAGCTACGGTAGGCTAAAAGGACCCTGTCCTGCAAAATGCTGGGGACCTGCGCCGTGACTGCTAACTGCAGCTTCTGATCACAGAGGTACGAAAAGGCATACAGCCAATGTTGCTGCAGCACTCCCCATCCGGATTTTTGCAAGGCCTTACCCCTCCAGCTGAAGTGACTTCCAGGAGACTGAAAGGGCCTCCACCTATTCTTATCCCCTCTACTTTACACTGTCACCTTTCATGGAACCAGACATTAAAGACTAGAATATTTGCATACAGTGGAACATTCAGGGAGAAACAGAAAGTTACTTTGCACTCCCAGGGAAAGGCTCAAAGACATAAGACACTAAGTTTACACCTCAGCCTAATCCTTACAGAGAGAGCCTACAAAACTCAACAAAACAAAAACAATAATGAAAAAGAGCAAACCCTGTGGAAGGGAGAATCCGATTTCCAGAGTTACCACGTGACTAGATTCAAATGCCAAAGGGCATACAAAGACATAGGAAAGTACGTCCCATTTGAAAGGAAAAAAATAATTCAACAAAACCTATTGCTGAAAAATACTTTATGGCAGATATATCAGACAAGCCTTAAAAACATGGTCCTAAAGTTTCTCAAAGAACTAAGGGAAGATGTAAAAACAAA
Organism: Taxidea taxus jeffersonii; assembly: GCA_003697995.1. Taxonomy (NCBI): domain Eukaryota; kingdom Metazoa; phylum Chordata; class Mammalia; order Carnivora; family Mustelidae; genus Taxidea; species Taxidea taxus. Next base: position 25,756 of record ML105330.1, read on the forward strand.
ACAAAGTGTGAACAATATGGAAATAGTAATAAAGAGCTAAAAAGCCTAGAGAGAAACCAAAAAGAAATTCTGGAGCTGAAAAGTTTGATAATGGAAATGAAAAATTCACTAGAGGGATTCAAGGGCACATCTGAACGGCAAAAGAATCGGTGAACCTGAAGATAAAACAGTAGAACTTACCAAGAATGAGGAGCAAAAAAAAAGAAAAAGGAAGAAAAGCGAAGAGAGCTGAAGGGGCCTGTGGGACACGTCAAGTGGAACAACATGCACATTATACGTGTCCCAGAAGAAGGGGCAGAGAGAATATATAAGGAAACGATACATGGAAACTCCCCAAATTTGATGACAGACATGAATGTAAACATCCAACAAGCTCAACAAACTCCAATAAGATGAACTCAAAGAGACCCACATCAAGACACATCACACTCAAGCTTTCAAAAGACAAAGAATAAACCTTGGAAGTGGCCAGAGAAAAGTGAATCATCATGTACAAGGGGTCATTCATAAAATTATGGGCAGATCTCTCATTTGAAACTTTGGAGGTCAGAAGGCAGTGGGCCAAGATATTCTAAGTGCGAAAAGAAAAAACTATCAACCAAGAATTCCATATCTGGCAAAACCATCCTTCAGAACGGAGGGAGAAATCAAGACATTCCCAGATAAACAAAAGCTGAAGCAGCTCGTGACCACTGGGCCTGCTCCATAAGAGACGCTCAAGGGGTCCCCGCAGGGAAGTGAAAGGGGGACTACACAGCACCTCCAAGCCGTACGGAGCAGATCCCAATAAAGGTAAATATGGGGACAACTGAGAAAACTACTGTTACTGTGTAGTTACAGGCTATTGAGTCTGTAACTTTTGTTTTCTACATGATTTAAAGAGACTAATACATTTAAAGAAAAAAGTTATTAGTATAAAACTAGTATTTTGCAACATTGGTTTATAATTCCAAATCTTGTTCCCTACATAATTTAGGAGATAAGTGCATTTAAGGGAATTACTGGTTTATGTTCTTCTGCTCACAATGTATAACGATGTAGTTCTATGCCATCAATTAACTGAAGGGGTTGGGGACAGAGCTGTAAAGGTGGAATTTTTGCATGTTATTGAAATTAAGCTGCAATAACTTTAAAATAAAATGTTACATCAATGTTAACTGGAATCCCCATGGTAACCACAAAAAAAGTAGCTATACAATACAAACAAAAGGGAACTAAGAAGGAACTATACATTTCACTACTAAAATCAACTAAAAAAGACAAAAATGTAGGGAATGAGGGACAAAAAAGCAATAGGGGATATAGGGGAAAAAAGTATAATGACCCAAGTAAGCCCCTCCTTACCAGTAATTACGTTAAATTGAAATAGATTAAACTCTTTAATCAAAAGACAGACCTTGGCAGAATGAATAAAAAGACATGATCCAACTCTATGTTGCCTATGAGAGACTCACTTTACATCCAAAGACACAGACAGGCTGAAAGTTAAAGGTCGGGAAGATATTCCATGCAAACAGTAATCAAAGGAGAGCAGGAATGGCTACACTACTAGCACACAAAATAGATTTTGGTTACAAGGGACAAAAGACAAATCAAATCAAAAAAGGTTACAAGGGACAAAAGACATTATATATTAATAAAAGGTTCAAATAGCAAGAATATATAATAATTATAAACATTTTTTACACACCAAATGACCTATCTTCAAAATATATGAAGCAGAAATGAGGGGAGAAATAGCTCTACAATATAGTTGGAGACTTTAACATCCCACTCACAATGAAAAGAACAACCAGAGAGAAGAAAAGGAAGAAAACAGAAGACCTCACACAGCAGAGCAACTAGATCTATGACACACATGTAGAACATTCCAACCAACAGCAATAGCATACACAATCTTCTCAAATGCACACCGCATTTTAGGCCAAAAATTAAGTCTAATGGATTTTAAGAGACAGAGATCATACTAAGTATCTTCTCTGACCAGAATGGGAGGAAGTCAGAAATCAGTATATAAAGAAAATTGGGAAGTTCACAAAATTGTGGAAATTAAACCACACACTTTTGAACAATCAGTGCCTGGGTGGCTCAGTGGGTTAAAGCCTCTGCCTTTGGCTCAGGTCATGATATCAGGGTCCTGGGATCGAGCCCTGTATCGGGCTCTCTGCTCGGCAGGGAACTTGCTTCCCCCCCGCCCCGCCTGCCTCTCTGCCTAACTGTGATCTCTGTCTGTCAAATAAATAAATAAAATCTTTAAACAATCAGTGCATCAAAGAAAGCACAAGAGAAATTTGGGACGCCTGGGTGGCTCAGTCAGTTGAGCCACTGCCTTCAGCTCGGGTCATGATCCCAGGGTCCTGGGAACAAGTCCTACATCGAGCTCCTTGTTCTGCAGGGAGCCTGCTTTTCTCTCCACCTCTGCCTGCTTGTGTGCGCTCTCTCTCTCTCTCTGACAAATTAATAAAATCTTTAAAAAAAAATTTTAGAAATTAGAAAATACTCAGAGATGAATGACAATGAAAAAACACACACAGAAGACTAGCAGTGCTAAGGAGGAAATTTATAGCTACAAATGCTTATATTACAAAGAAAGAAAAAGAATTCAAATCAATAAGCTAACTCTACAACTTAAGCAATCAGAGAAAGAATGAAAAAATCCAAAGCTAGCAGAGGAAAATGAAGTAATGAAGATGAGATTTAAAAAAAAGACAACAGAAAAATAAGAGAGAAAAATCAATGAAACAAAAAGTTGGTTCTTCAAAAACATCAATAAAAATCAACAAACCATTAGCTAGAGAGGACTAAAAAACAGAGAAGACTCAAATTACTAAAATCAGAAATGGAAGTGGGGGCATTACCACCAATTCTACTAAAATAAAAAAGATCTGAGTACTATGAACCAATGCACCCTGAGAAACTGGACACACTAGGTGAAATGGACACAAAAGCTACCAGGAAGTCACAAAGAAACAGAAAGCCTGAATAGACCTATCACCAGTAAGGAGACTAATCAGTAAACACTAATCTCCCAGCAACAACAAAAAAGCCTCTTATCTGATTCCTTTACTGGATGAATTCTAGCAAATATTTAAAGAAGAACTAATACCAATCAAAAATGGGCAAAGGACCTGAAGAGACATTTCTCCAAGGAAAGTATACGGATGTCCAATAAGCAATGAAAAGATGCCCGGCAACACTAACAGGCAGGGAAATGCAAACCAGAACCACAGTGAGACACACCCATTAGGATGGCTACTCTCAAAAAACAAAAACAAGTGTTGGTGAGGACATGGCAAAACTGGAACCCTGTGTATTGCTGGTGGGAATGTAAGACAGCACCGCTCCGGTTTAAAAAGATATGGAGAGGGACACCTGGGTGGCTCAGTGGGCTGGGCCTCTGCCTTCAGCTCAGGTCATGTTCTCAGGGTCCTGGGATCGAGTCCCACATTGGGCTCTCTGCTTGGTGAGGAGCTGCTTCCCCTCTCTCTCTGCCTGCTTGTGATCTCTCTTTCTCTGTGTCAAACAAACAAATAAATAAATAAAATCTTTTAAAAGAAAATGATACGGAGATTCCTAAAAAAATTAAAAATAGAATTACCATAAACCCAGAAATTCCACTTTTGGGTCTGCACCCAAAAGAATGGAAAACAGGCTCTCAAAGGGCTATCTGTATACCCATCTTCATAGCAGCATTACTCACCACAGCTAAAACATGGAAGGAACCCACATGTCCATCAACAGATAAATGGATTTATCTGTTTGACCACAGGGTCCTAGGATCCAGTCCTGCATCAGGCTCCCTGCTCAGAGGGAAGCCTGCTTCTCCATTTCCCACTCCCCCTGCTTGTGTTCGCACTCTCGCTGGCATTCTTTCTCTGTCAAATAAATCAATAAAACCTCTAAAACAGAACAAAACGGATAAATGGATAAAGAAAAAATGTGGTATATATGTACAGTGGAATATTATTCAGCCTTAAAAAGGAAATTCTGACACATGCAACACGGATGAACCTTGAGGGCATTATGCTAAGTGAAATAAAAAAAAGAAAAGATTGATTGATACAGGGGCACCTGGGTGGCTCAGTGGGTTAAGCCTCTGCCTTCAGCCCAGGTCATGATCTCAGGATCCTGGGATTGAGCCCCGTATCAGGCTCTCTGCTCAGCAGGGAGCCTACTTCTGCCTCTCTCTCTCTGCCTGCCTCCCTGCCTACTTGTGATCTCAATCTCTCTCTCTCTCTGTCAAATAAAATCTTAAAAAAAAAAAGATGAAACAATATTAAAATAATTGGGATCCCAGAAGAAGAAGGGTGGGGTGGGGTGGTAGAAGGTATACTGGACCAAATTATAGCACAGAATTTCCCTAATTTGGAGAAGGAAACATGCATCAAAACCCAGGAGGCACAGAAAAACCCCCTCAAAATCAATAAAAATAGATCCATACTCCCATCATCTAATAGCATAATTTACAGGTCTCAGAGACAAAGAGAAAATTCTGAAAGCAGCTGGGGGCAAGAGGTGTGTAATCTAAAATGGTAGAAATATTAGATTGCCAGTAAACCAATCCGCAGAGACCTGGCAAGGCCAGAAAGGACTGGCAGGATATATTCAGAGCACTAAATGAGAAAAATATACAACCAAGAATACTATATCCGCTAGGCTGTCAATGAAAATAGAAGGAGAGATAAAAAGCTTCCAGGACAAACAAAAACTAAACGAATTTGCAAACAGCAAACCAACCCTACAGGAAATATTGAAAGGGGTCCTCTAAACAAACAGAGAGCCTAAGAGTAATAGACCAGAAAGGAACAGAGACAATATACAGTAACAGTCACCTTACAGGAAATACGATGGCACCAAATTCCTATCTTTCAATACTTGCCCTGAATGTAAATGAGCTAAATGCTCCAATCAACAGATATGAAATATCAGAATGGATTAAAAAAAAAACAAAACCCAAGACTCATCCATATGCTGTCTGCAAGAGACTCATTTTGACCCAAAAACATCTCCAGATTTAAAGTGAGGGGATGGAAAACAATTTACCATGCTAAGGGACATCAAAAGAAAGCAGGGGTGGCAATCCTTGTATCAGACAAATTACATTTTAAACCAAGGACTATGATAAGAGATGAAGAAGAACACAATATCATACTTAAAGGGTCTGTCAAACAAGAAGATCTAAAAATTTTAAATATCTACACCCCTAACATAGGAGCAGCCAATTATATAAACCAATTAATAACAAAAGCAAAGAAACACATTGACAAAAATACAATAAGAGTAGGAAACTTTAATGCCCTCCTCACTGAAATGGACAGTTCATCTAAGCAAAAGATTAACAAAGAAATAAAGGCTTTAATTGATACGCTAGACCAGATGGACATCAGATATATTCAGAACATTCCATGCCAAAGAAACAGAATACACATTCTTCTCTAGTGCACATGGAACATTCTCCAGAATAGATGACATCCTGGGTCACAAATCAGGCCTCAACTGGTACCAAAAGATTGGGATCTGTGCTTTGAAACTAGAACCCAGCCACAAGAGGAAGGTTGGAAAGAACTCAAATACATGGAGGCTAAAGAGCTTCCTACTAAAGAATGAATGGGTCAACCAGGAAATTAAAGAATTAAAAAAATTCATGGAAACAAATGAAAATGAAAACACGACTGTTAAAAATCTTTGGGATGAAGCTAACGTGGTCTTGAGAGGACAGTATATAGCAATACAAGCCTTTCACAAGAAACAAGAAAGGGTCTCAAATACGCAACCTAACCATACACCTGAAGGAGCCAGAGAAAGAACAGCAAATGAAGCTTAAACCCAGCAGGAGAAGAGAAATAATTAAAGATCAGAGCAGAAATCAATGAAATAGAAACCAAAAAACAGAGGAACAGATCAACGAAACTAGGAGCTAGTTCACTGAAAGAATTAATAAGATAATAAACCCCTGGCCAGACTTATCAAAAAGAAAAGAAAAAGGACCCAAATTAATAAAATCATGAAGGGAAGAGAGAGATCACAGCCAACACCAAAGAAATACAATTATAAGAACATATTGTAAGCAACTATACACTAGCAAATTAGACAAAAGAAATGGATGCATTTCTAGAGATGTATAAACTATCAAGACTGAAGCAGGAAGAAATAGAAAACCCAAACAGACCTATAACCAGTAAGGAGATTGAAGGAGTCATCAAAAATTTCCCAAAAAACAAGAGCCCAGGGCCAGATGGCTTCCCAGGGGAATTCTACCAAACATTTAAAAATTTTAACACCTATTCTCCTGAAACTGTTCCAAAAAATAGAAATGGAAGGAAAACTTCCAAACTCATTTTAGGAGGCCAGCATTATCTTAATCCCAAAACCAGACAAAGATGCCATCAAAAAGGAGAATTACAAACCAGTATTCCTGATGAACATGGGTGCAAATATTCTCACCAAAATACTAGGCAACAGGATCCAACAATACATTAAAGGGATTAATCAGCATGACCAAGTGGGATTTATTCCTGGGTTGCAAGGTTCGTTCAACATCTATAAATCAATCAATGTGACACAATACGTTAAATAAAAGAACAAGAACCATATGATACTCTCAATAGATGCTGAAAGAGCATGTGACAAAGTACAGCATCCTTCCTTGATCAAAACTCTTCACAGTGTAGGGGAAGAGGGTACATACCTCCATATCATCAAAGCCATCTATGAAAAATCCACAGCGAATATCATTCTCAATGGAGAAAAACTGAGAGCTTTCCCCCTAAGGTCAGGAACATGGCTGGGCTGTCCACTATCACCACTGCTATTCAACATAGTACTAGAAGTCCCAGCCTCAGCAATAGGACAACAAAAAGAAAGAAAAGGCATCCGAATCGGCAAATAAGAAGTCAAACTCTCACTCTTTGCAGATGATATGATACTTTATGTGGGAAACCCAAAACTGCTAGAACTTGTACAGGAATTCAGTGAAGTGTCAGGATATAAAATCAGTGCACAGAAATCAGCTGCATTTCTATACACCAATAAGACAGAAGAAAGAGAAATTAAGGAATCAATCCCATTTACAATTACACCCAAAACCTAAGATACCTAGAAATAAATCTAACCAAAGAGGCAAAGAATCTGTACTCAGAAAACTATAGAGTACTCATGACAGCAATTGAAGAAGATACAAAGAAATGGAAAACCGTTCCATGATCATGGATTGGAAGAAAAAATACTGTGAAAATGTCTATGCTACCCAGAGCAATCTACACATTTAATGCAATCCCTATCAAAATACCATCAACTTTTTTCAATGAAATGTCACAAAAAATCCTAAAATTTATATGGAACCAGAAAAGACCTGAATAGCCAGATAAAGGTTGAAAAAGAAAAGCAAAGTTGGCGGTATCACAATTCCAGACTTCAAGCTCTATTACAAAGCTGTAAACATCAAGAGAGTATGGTACAGACACAAAAACAGACACATAAATCAATGGAACAGAATAAAGAGCCCAGAAATGGACCCCCAACTCTTCGACAAAGCCGGAATGAATGTCCAATGGAAAAAAGACAGTCTCTTCAACAAATGGTGTTGGGAAAACCGGACAGCCACATGCAGAATGAAAATGCACCATTTCCTTACACACACAAAAACAGACTCAAAATGGATGAAAGACCTCAGTTTAAGACAGGAGTCCATCAAAATCCTTGAGAACACAGGCAGCAACCTCTCTGACCTCAGCTACAGCAACTTCTTCCTAGAAACATCTCCAAAGGCAAGGGAGGCAAGGGCAAAAATGAACTACTGGGATTTCAAAGGAAACAGTCAACAAAACCAAAAGACAACTGACAGAATGGGAGAAGATATTTCCAAATAACAGATCAGATAAAGGGCTAGTATCCAAAATCTATAAAGAACTTATCAAACTCAACATCCAAGGAACAAATACTCCAATCAAGAAATGGGGAGAAGACATGAACAGATATTTCTGCAAAGAAGGCATCCAGATGGCCAAAAGACACATGAAAAAGTGCTCAACAGCAGTTGGCATCAGGGAAATACAAATCAAAACCACAATGAGATACCACCTCACACCAGTCAGAATGGCTAAAATTAACAAGTCAGTAAATGACAGATGTTGACGAAGATACAGAGAAAGGAAAACTCTCCTACACTGTTGGTGGGAATGCAAACTGGTGCAACCACTCTGGAAAACAGGTTCTTCAAAAAGTTGAAAATAGAGCTGCCCTACGACCCAACAATTGCACTACTGGGTATTTACCCTAAAGATACAAACATAGTGATCCGAAAGGGCACGTGCACTGGAATGTTTATAGCAGCAATGTCCACAATAGCCAAACTATGGAAAGAACTTAGATGTCCATCAACAGATGAATGGATACAGAAGATGTGGTGTATATACCCAATGGAATACTACGCAGCCTTCAAAAGAAATGAAATCTTGCCATTTGCAACAGTGTGGATGGAACTAGAGGATATTATGCTAAATGAAATAACTCAATCAGAGAAAGACAATTACCATATGATCTCACTGATACGAGGAATGTGAGTAACACAAGACAGAGGATATAGGGGAAGGGAGGGAAAAATGAAATAAGATGAAACCAGAGAAGGAGACAAACTATAAGAGACTCAATCTCAGGAAACAAACTGAGGGTTGCTGTGGGGGGAGCGGGGGGTGGGAGGGGGTGGCAGGGGATGGATACTTGGGAGGGCATGTGCTATGGTGAGTGCTGTGAATTGGGCGAAACTGACAAATATATTATGTGTTAATTTTTTTAAAAGTAAAATAAAATTTAGATCTTATTTTTCTCCTGTTTAAAAAAAGAAGAAAACACAAAGGCAACATTAAATGGATAAATATAAATAAAAATGTAAAATTTAAGGGCATCAACAAGAACAATAACAACTGAAGAACTAAAAAACAGACTAGGAAAAATATTCCCAATAATGACAGATCCAGACTTCATTAATAGTTTTACAAACAGTTCATAGGAAATTACAAGAAAAGATAGTAAACCTTTTCTTTTTATTTTTTAAGATTTTATTTATTTATTTGACAGACAGAGATCACAAGTAGGCAGAGAGGCAGGCAGAGAGAGGGGGAAGCAGGCTCCCCGCCAAGCAGAGAGCCCGATGCAGGGCTCGATCCCAGGACCCTGGGATCATGACCTGAGCCGAAGGCAGAGGCTTTAACCCCCTGAGCCACCCAGGCGCCCCAAAGATAGTAAACCTTTTCAATCGGTAATGCCATTTCTAGGACTCTAAGGAAATAATGTAAATGCTAACAAAGCTTCATACAAAAAAACATTCTTCACATAATCCATTACATTAGTGGGGGAAAAGCCCACATCATCATCAGATAAATGGCAAATTAAATTATGGCACTTTCATTTATAATTATGTAGTATCTATGCTTAGAAAAGACTTAAAACAGGAAAGCTTGTTACAATGTTTGGTGAGAAAAACTGTTACAAAACTTCATATACAATATGATTTCAAACATATAAAAATATACATAAATAGTAAAAAAGGCTGAAAGAAAATACACTTTAAGAATATGTTTTATTGGGGCGCCTGGGTGACTTAGTGGGTTAAGCCTCTGCCTTCGGCTCAGGTCATAATCTCAGGGTCCTGGGATTGAGCCCTGCATCGGGCTCTCTGCTCAGTGGTGAGCCTGCTTCCTCCTCTCTGCCTGCCTCTGCCTACTTGTGATCTCTGTCTGTCAAATAAATAAATAAAATCTTTAAAAAAATATATGTTTTATTTCTTTTCTATATTCTTCTTATTTTTACAAAGACACCTTTTACAAAAAACACCTTTTTTACAAAGGTGTCATTATAAAGTAATTCTGTTAAGGACAAATGACTTGAATGATAAACATGAAAAGCATCATCCACAAAGCCTGTGAACCTTTTCACTAAGTATAAGATCACAAGTTTAAGCACTGATTATATTTTTTCACCAGAATGTGATAGCTTTCGGAATGGCTCTCCACATAACTCATCACCATGCACCCTACTTCACACTATTCTCGAAGCTGAGCATTTCAATAAGACTCACAGACACTCCTCCCCACAATTTATCGTGTTCGGCAGAACTCACTGCAGGGAAGAATTATATGAATTACTGGAATTTTTCATCGGAAACCATGAAGGCCAGAAGACAATGGAGCAGCACCTCTGAAGTGCTGAAAGAAAGGCCGTCAATCCACAGTTCTATATGCTTCCAAGTGAAGAATGGAAGCAAAACAGGGCATCCTCAGGTAAAGAAAAACTAAGAGAATTCAGTGCCAGCTCACCTGCTCTGAGCCAAAGACACAAGGAGATTAAAGCAGGAGGAGGGGAAAGGATAGTCTGCACCCAGAAAGCTGGGATGGCTAAACTAACACCAGACAACTGAACTTCTAGACAAGAATCCCTACTAATGAAATGAGGGTCATTACATACACTAAAAGGGCAGATTCACCAAGACATAATCATCCTAAAAGTATATGCACCGAACATCAGAGCTTCAACATATATGAAGCAAAAACTGACAGAACTGGAATGAGAAAGGCGAGTCCACAATTAGAGTGGGAGTTTTGAACACTTCCCTCTAAGAAACAGATAGAAAATGACACCAAAAACCAGCAAGGATATAACACTATTACCAAGTGAGCTTCTGATCTGGGCTTGGGTTTACTGGTTTTACTTGGGGCCGGGTAGAGGGAAACCGGAAAAGACATACAAAGGAAGAGACAGGAGAAGGAGAAGAATCACAGAATCAGCAAGAGCAGGCCTCCCTATGACCTTGCACTTCTCTCAGCACAGACAGTATCTGCTGAGTGACTGACCTGGTACAGCATTGTCACATTGTCATTTCTCCTACTCCTGGGACACGTGACGTGTGATTTTTCTATACTAGCACTGTTTTACCAGTAATAAAGCCGCATTCACAATGAACAGTGGGAGTGCTATGATACAGGACATGCGGCATATACAATGTATGTATTGTGTATACACAGGGAAAACACACTGTCCGCTAAAGTGACCACCAAACAGGCACGCCCCCCTCCTCCATCAGTACCCCTGCAAAGACACGCTTCCTTTCTTTCAGCCGGGACTCCACTCAGATGACAGAGGTTTAGAAAATGAAAATGGCAAAGCCACAGAGCACTTGACAGAATGCTTACCAGGCCCTTAAACTTTCAAGCAAATGCTCCCTGACACAGAACTGAGAAAAGAATCAATCACACTTCCCGTGCTTTTCCCAGCATTCCCATCTAAACTTTCCTGTCTGCAGGATGAGAGATGCCACGAAGGCATCTAACACCCACCAGATCAGCAGCAAACCACGACTACTTCCTTCTAAGTAGCCAGCATCATCGGGCTCAGGCACGTCTTGTTGCTTAACCCACTGGTCCGCAATTCAGTGGTTCAACACAACACGGACCTATTAGGCTCTGCTAACTGTGTGGGTCAGCTGGGTGCTCTTCCCACTGCCTATGGAGCGTGCTGGAGTCACTGGTGCAGCGAGAGGTGGTTCAGCGGGGGCTCACACCCAGGAAGACCTCACGCAGACGTGTGACACGCGATGCTGGCGGACAGGCCTTGCCCATTCACTCCCTGAGTCTAGATGGGCCTCTTTCGGCACGACTGGGTGCTCAGAGGAAACCTTCCAAAAGGCCAAGCCTCAATGTCCAAGCACTTACCAAGCCTCTGCTTGCACTGTGCGTGCTAATGGCCCATCAGCCCAAGCAGGTCACATGACCGCCCTCGGAGCCCTGTGAGAAAGGACTACGGGAGTGTGGACACTGAGTCATGGTTCATTGAGGGCTCCCCAGTCAGTAGACTCCGACATCGTTTATACTAATTACATTCACGCCATGCCTGAAGGCAGAAATGCCTCACATCACAATTCGTTAGTTTTCAAAGAGCTCTCACACTCAATATAGCGGCTAATAGCTCTAGATCAATTTTTGGCTTGTTATAACAAAATCCTTTTAATATATGGTGTTTACTGCAGCTCTCTGGGTAGACAGGCAAATACACTGATTTTAGATATTTAATATATGTTTACTTAATATATGATTACCATATTCTGTGCTAAGTGATTCAGAGGAAAACGGAATGATTTCGACTCATCGTGTATCTTTTTTCTTTAAGATTTATCTGACCGAGAGTGCACACACACAGGGGAAGTGTAGAGGGAGACAGAGAAGAGAGAATCTCAAGCAGACTCCCTACTGAGCACCGAGGCTGCTACCGGGCTCATGACCCTGAGATCATGACCTGAGCCAAAATCAAGAGTCAGATGCTAGGGGCGCCTGGGTGGCTCAGTGGGTTAAAGCCTCTGCCTTCAGCTCAGGTCATGATCTCAGGGTCCTGGGATCGAGCCCCGCATCCGGCTCTCTGCTCAGCAGGGAGCCTGCCTCCCCCGCTCTCTCTGCCTGCCTCTCTGCCTACTTGTGATCTCTGTCTGTCAAATAAATAAATTAAAAAAAAAAAAAAAGAGTCATGCTTAACCAACTAAGTCATCCAGGCACTCCCGTATATATATATATTTTTTATATAATCCTAACGTTTTTACCTTGAAAAACATACAGCTTATTAACGTACTAAAAAAATGTTTTTTAAAAAATTTATACACTGAAATCTAATTGATATATATTAACAAAGATTGAATTACTACCATAGGCACACAGACATACAATTTATTACAAAGAACTTTAGAACACGTATTTGGAATGTACGCTCTTACTGAGATGAGTTCTACTGACAGAAGGAGTTACTCTGAATCTTTTTCTCCTCTTCAAAATGATGGAGGATCCCAAAGAACTTTAATATATGTGGTTTGTATCAATCTTTTTTTTTAAAAGATTTTATTTATTTATTTGACAGACAGAGATCACAAGTAGGCAGAGAGGCAGGCAGAGAAGAGAGGGGGAAGCAGGCTCCCTGCAGAGCAGAGAGCCCATTTCGGGGCTCGATCCCAGGACCCTGAGATCATGACCCAAGCTGAAGGCAGAGGCTTAACCCACTGAGCCACCCAGGCGCCCCTGTATCAATCAATCTTTTTTTTCCCCTATTATTAACATAATAGAAATCAGAACCAAGAAATGTTTAAATTATCTTTACATTATTTCATTTAAGATAATAACAAGCCTATTACATGTTCACAAAAAAGCACGGTTTATGACCAAAAAATTTTTCTCAAGACAAAATAAGAATCCAACTGTTTTCTCAAGAAAAACAGTTGGATTCTTATACGTATCTACATTCCAACTATTGTGATACGTTGTTTTGGTTACAGCATATGAACAAAATCCAGCCTCACAAAGACATGCAGCTGGAAAAAAAAAAAGGAGTGCTTTAATAGCTTTCTCAGAAAATTGCAAAGTTTCTACTTTGATACTATACCAAAAGTCCACAAGTTTCATTAAAAACTAACTGCATTATGGAATCTGGAAACTATTAATGCACTTCTCATATTTTGTTACAGTAAAATCTATTTGTCCATCTTGCACTTTGAATTTGATTTTATATTATCATGCACTGGAAAACAAAGGTTCACAAAGTTATGCAGATCTTCCAAATATTGGCCCATTTCATTATATAGTATTTAAAAATCACACTTTTTAATATCACAATTGATCTCATTATTAGACCCTGTAAGTACTGGGAAACTGCCAAACTTATGACATTAATACAAGTTTTCCAAAATTCTAGTTTTCATGTTAAGGCTCAAATGTATTACTGGCAATAAATACTTTCAGTAGCTTTCCTTGAAATGTCAGGATCATTTTGATTATTTAAAAAAATCAAAAACAAAAACCATTGGCCAAATGCCTAAGCGAATAGCCATTCTTCATTGCTTTTGTATGCTAAAATGGCATTCCGGGAACACAGCAACCTGCAGCCTACCTGTAACACTGCTTTCCTAAAGACAACTGTAACTTCGGTACGCAACAGAAGTGCTCTACGCATCTTTCCATTTCTTCATACAGAATACTAAACAGACGGGTATTCAAAGGTAGAGATTTTAAATAAAAAGTTCTCATTTCTCCTACTTTATCAAGGTAATTCTTTTTTTTTTTTTTAATTTGACAGAGAGTGAGTTCACAAGTAGGCAGAGAGGCAGGCAGAGAGAGAGAGGAGGAAGCAGACTCCCTGCTGAGCAGAGAGCCCGATGTGGGGCTCGATCCCAGGACCCTGAGATTATGACCTGAGCTGAAGGCAGAGGCTTTAACCCACTGAGCCACCCAGGCGCCCCTATCAAGGTAATTCTTAAGTATAATTGACAAAAATTTGTAGAAAAGAGTGACTGTACCTTGACTACCAGTACAGTTTGGTTTGCTGCCTTAATTCACACTGAGAGGTCCACCTTCTTAACCACCACTGCTCCTGCACCATCAATTCAAATGTCCACACAGCAAAAAGACAAATAACATCACAGCATTATTATGATGAAAACAGTTTTGATCTCTAGGACCCCAGAGGACCTGGAGATCACACTTTAAGAACCACCACTGTAGCTTTAAGAGCAATAAGAAATCATGTCAGTATCAAAAAGCAAGATTTTTGTTGAGGGGGTAAAAGTGTTACAATTATAAAATCAAATCAACTGAAAATGAATGTTAAAATTGAAATGAGAGTTCAACTACTTTGGAAAACTATGCATAATACTTACTAAATCTCAACATATGCTTAAGCAATTCCATGCCAAGGGGTACACCCAAGAAAAATGAGCGTTATGTCCAAAGACTGTACAGGAGGTTCACAGCACTGACTTCATAGGAGCAAAAATAATAGCAAAAAAATTAGAGGGGCACCTGGGTGGCTCAGTGGGTTAAGCCTCTGCCTTCGGCTCGGGTCATGATCTCAGGGTCCTGGGATGGAGCCCCACATCGGGCTCTCTGCTCGGCGGGGAGCCTGCTTCCCCCTCTCTCTCTGCCTTTCTCTGCCTACTTGTGATCTCTGTCTGTCAAATAAATAAATAAAATCTTAAAAAAAAAATTAGCCTTTAAAAAAAAAAAAAATTAGAAACAGTCCATATGTCCATTGACAAGTGGAAGAATAAATAGTGACCTATCCATATAATGGAAAAGATCCAGGAAGAAATGAAATATTGACTCACACAAAAACATGGAAGAACCCCAATAATTGTGCCAAATGAATGAAGCCAGATCAAAATGAGAACATAATGCATAACTATATTAACTTCTACAAAATACATACTTATATACACAGAAAGCAAATCAGTTGTATCCTGGAGATAAGAATAAAGAGATAGATGGATTACAAAAAGGAACAAGGAAATTTGGGGGGTTTTCATTACCTTCATTTTGATGATGGTTTCACTAGTACATACATATGTCAAAACTCATCAAAATTTATATGCCATATACAGTTTCTTGTATGCCAATTATATTTCAATAATGTTTAAAATATTTTAGCTTAAAAAAGTGGGGGGGGGGCACCTGGGTGGCTCAGTGGGTTAAAGCCCCTGCCTTCGGCTCAGGTCATGATCTCCGGGCCCCGATATCGAGCCCTGAGTCGGGCTCTCTGCTCGGTGGGGAGCCTGCTTCCTCCTCTCTCTCTGCCTCTCTGCCTGCTTGTGATCACTGTCTGTCAAGTAAATAAATAAAATCTTAAAAAGAAAAATAAATAAAGGAGAGTGGGGAAGGAGAGAAAAGAGACCCAGGAGTCAGCAAGAAAAGTTCCCACCAGAGAAACTGAAGATTTAGGTCCAGTAAAGAAAATGACTGTGATGGGCTGAATTGAAGAAAATGACATAATCATATTCCAAATCAGAGAAGAAAATTTGTTACCATTTGAGGCAGCTAGTAAAGTACCATCAACTTTGAGAACTGGTACCTAAAGTAAATTAAGCATTAATCCTAACTTGCCAATAGGAACTGTATTTCCGAGAAACAAAATATCCACAGTTAATAATTTTTTAAAAAATTCTTCTTTACAGAATAATGATAGCCAATTAATACAGGAAAAATAACAAAACTGAAAATATTATTATATAATGCCTAAATATGTATTCTCTCAGACAAGTACTATCAAATGGCATTCCAAAAAAAAACAAACAAATAGTAGTTTAATGAAGTTGAGAGAAGGCTGGAGATATGTATCTCTAATAGTATTTTCACTAAAATCAGCAAACTGTGTTATATTAGTTTCAGGTGTACACTACTGTGATTCGACAGTGATTACTCAGTGCTCATCACAATAAGTACTTTTAATCCCCTTCTCCTGTGTCACCCACCTCCCCTCTAGCAACCAATTCATTCTCTGTATTTAAATGTCTGTTTTGTTGTTTACTTCTTTGTTTTGCTTCTTAAATACTGTATGAATGAAATCATATGGTATTTGTCTTTCTCTGACTCACTTAACTGACTTAGCATAATACCCTCTAGATCCACTATGTTGTTGAAAACGGCAAGATTTCCTTCTTTTTATGGCTGAGTAATATTCCATCATAGATATACATCACGATCTTTACCCATTCATCTGTGGATGGACACTTGGGCTGTTTCCATAATCTGGCTATAGTAAATAATGCTGCAATAAACGTAAGGTGAATACATCTTTTCAAATTAGAGTTTTTGTATTCTTTGGGTAAATACCCAGTAGTGCCATTAGAATCATCTGGTAATTCCATTTTTAACTTTTTGAGGAATCTCCATACTGTCTCCCACAGTGGCGGCCCCACTTTGCATTACCACCAAACCTGCACGAGGGAGAAGCAGACTCCCCACTGAGCAGAGAGCCTGATGCAGTTCTCGGTCCCAGGATCCTGGGATCATGACCTGAGCTGAAGGCAGAGGCTTAACAACTGAGCGACCCAGGTGCCCTGAGACAAACTAATTTTTAAACTAAAGATTGTAATAAGAGATGAACGACCCTGTATTATGATAAGAGGGTCTATCCAGCAAGAAGATCTAACAATTATAAATACTTATGTCCCTAACTTGGGAGCAGCCAAATATATAAACCAATTAATAACAAAATTAAAGAAACCCATTGATAATAATAATACAGTAATAGCAGGGGACTTTAACACCCCACTCACAGCAATGGACAGATCACGCAAGCAGAAGATCAATGAAGAAACAAGGGCTTTGAATGACACACTGGACCAATGGACTTAACAGATATATTCAGAGCATTTCATCCTAAAGCAGCAGAATACACATTCTTCTCAAGTGCTCATGGAACATTCTCCAGAACAGATCACATACTGGGTCACAAATCAAGTCTCAACTGGTACAAAAAGACTGAGATCACACCATGCATATTTTCAGAGCATAGTGCTATAAATTTTGAAGCCAATCACAAGAAAAAATTTGGAAGTACCACAAATACATGGAGGTTAAAGAGCATCCTACTAAAGAATGAATGGGTCAACCAGGAAATTAAAGAAAAATCTTAAAAATACATGGAAGCAAGAGAGAATGAAAACACGGCAAGTTCAAAACCTTTGGGATACAGCAAAGGCAATCCAAAAAGGTAAGGATATAGCAATACAAGCCTTTCTCAAGAAACAAGGAAAGTCTTAAATACACAACCTAACCCTACACCTAAAAGAGCTGGAAAAAGAACAGCAAATAAAACGTAAATCCAAGGGGAGAAGGGAAATAATAAATATTAAAGCAACAATTAATTATATAGAAATGAAAAAAAAAAAAAACCAACACAGTAGAACAAATCAATAAAAGTAGGAGCCAGTTCTTTAAAACAGTAAGACTGATAAACCCCTAACCAGCCTCATTAAAAAGAAAAGAGAGGGGCGCCTGGGTGGCTCAGTGGGCTAAAGCCTCTGCCTTCGGCTCAGGTCATGATCCCAGGGTCCTGGGATCGAGCCCCACATTGGGCTCTCTGCTCAGCAGGGAGCCTGCCTCCCTTTCTCTCTGTGCCTGCTTCTCTGCATACTTGTGATTTCTATCTGTCAAATAAATAAAATATTTAAAAAAAAAAAGAAAAGAGAAAGGACCCAAATAAATAAAATCATAAATGAAAGATGAGGGGGGCACCTGGGTGGCTCAGGGGGTTAAAGTCTCTGCCTTCAGCTCAGGTCATAATCTCAGGGTCCTGGGATGGAGCCCCTCATCAGGCTCTCTGTTCAGCAGGGAGCCTGCTTCCCCCCTCTCTCTCTGCCTGCTACCTGCTTGTGATCTCTGTCAAATAAATAAATAAAATATTTAAAAAAAAATAAAACCTTTAGAAATATGACAACCAATGCCAAAGAAATACAAACAATTCTAAAAGAATATTATGAGCAATTTTATACCAACAAATTGGGCAATTTTTTCCATTTTGGAAAAAACGGAAATTCCTAGAAACATATAAACTACCAAAACTGAAAGGAAAGAGGAAGAAACAAAAAATTTGAAAAGAACCATAACCAGCTAAGAAGTTGAATCATTAATTAAAAATCTCCCAACAAACAAGAGCCCAGGGCCAGATGGCTCCCCAGGGGAATTTTACGAAACATTTAAAGAAGAATTAATGCCTATTCTTCTGAAGCTGTTCCAAAAAATAGGAATGGAAGCAAAACTTCCAAACTCACTCTATGAGGCCAGTATTACCTTGATTCCAAAACCAGACAACAGACCCCACTAAAAAGGAGAATTAGAGACCAATATCGCTGATGAACATGGATGTAAAAATTTTCACCAAAATACCAGCTAATAGGATCTGACAGCACATTAAAAGGATTATTCACCACGACCAAGTGGGATTTATTCCTGGGCTGCAGGGGTGATTCAACATCCACAAGTCAATATGATATACCATATAAATAAAAGAAAGGATGAGAACTATACAATCCTCTCAATGGATGCAAAAAAAGCATTTGACAAAATACAGTGTCCTTTCTTGATAAAAACTCTCTACCATGTAGGGGTAGAGGGAACACACGTTAACATCACAAAAGCCATATATAAAAGACCCACAGAGAATATCATCCTCAATGGGGAAAAAAAATCCTAGAGGAGAACTCAGGTAGCAACTTCTTGCTAGACATAGCAAGGGAAAAGCAAAAATGAACTATTGGGACTTCATCGGGACAAAAAGCTTTTGCACAACAAAGGAAAAAGTCAACAAAAGTAAAACGCAACCTATGGAATGGAAGAACATATATGCAAGTGTCTTATCAGATAAAGGGCTGGTATCCAAAATCTATAAAGAATTTATTAGACTCGACACCCAAAAAACAAAGAATCCAGTCAATAAATGGGCAGAAGACATGAAGAGACATTTCTCCAAAGAAGACATCCAGATGGCCAACAGACACATGAAAAAGCGCTCCATATCACTTGGCATCAGGGAAATACAAATCAAAACCACAATGAGATCCCACCTCACCCAGTCAGAATGGCTAAAATTAACTCGGGAAATAATAGATGTTGGTGAGGATGCAGAGAAAGAGGGGCCCTCTACACTGTCGGTGGGAATGCAAGCTGGGGAGGCCACTCTGGAAAACAGTATGGAGGTTCCTCAAAAAGTTAAATTCAGAGCTACCCTAAAATCCAGCAACTGTACTACTAGGTATTTATCCAAAGGATACAAAAATGCTGGCTCAAAGGGACACGAGCACCCCAATGTTTACAGCAGCAATGTCCACAACAGCCAAACTCTGGGAAGAACCTACACGTCCATCAACAGATGGATAAAGAAGATGTGGTGTAGGGGCATCTGGGTGGCTCAGTGGGTTAAGCCTCTGCCTTTGACTCAGGTCATGATCTCAGGGTCCTGGGACTGAGTCCCACATTGGCTCTCTGCACTGCGGGGAGCCTGCTTCCCTCTCTCTGTCTCTGCCTCTCTGCCTACTTGTGATCTTTGTTTGTCAAACAAATAAATAAAATCTTAAAAAAAAAAGAAGATGTGGTGTATAAATGTCACACACACACACACACACCCTGTGGAATATCACACAGCCATCAAAATGAATGAAATCTTGCCATTTGCATGCAATGATGGGGATACAACTAGAGAGTAGAAGTATGCTACGTGAAACAAGTTAGTCAGAGAAAGACTAATACCATATGATTTCACTCATATGTGGAATGTAAGAAACAAAACAGATGAACACAGGCGAAGGGAAGGAAAAATAAAATGAAAACAGAGAGGGAGGCAAACCATAAGAGACTCTTAACTCTAGGAAACAAACAGTGGGTTGCTCGAGGGGGTAAGGATGGGGGACGGGGTAATTGGGTGATGAGCATTAAGGAGAGCACTTGGATGTAATGAGCCCTGGGTGTTCTATGCAACTGATGAATCACTAAATTCTCCCCCGAAACTAATAATAATAGTATATGCTACCTAAACTGTATTTAAATAAATTTTTTAAAAAAATATACCCCAAAACAGGGACGCCTGGGTGGCTCAGTGGGTTAAGCCGCTGCCTTTGGCTCGGGTCATGATCCCAGGGTCCTGGGATCGAGTCCCGCATCGGGCTCTCTGCTCGGCAGGGAGCCTGCTTCTCCCCTCCCCTCTCTGCCTGCCTCTCTGCCTACTTGTGTGATCTCTGTCTGTCAAATAAATAAATAAAATGTTTAAAAAAAATAAAAATAAAAATATACCCCAAAACAAAGAAACAACCAGATATATCTGGAAGGTTGGATATTGTGCAAAACTCGCCTAATTAAACAAGCCAGTGTCATTTAAATAAAAAAGTCATACACAAAACCGGATGAAACGTGAGGATTAAGCAGGTATAATTGTCATTTGGGGGCTAATTCAGGAAATAATAGTATGTTCTGGGTATTAGATCAGATGAAGATTTACTGTAAACTAGAGATTCTCTGCCAGGAAAAAACAGTTCATAAAACTACCGGTATGATTTCATTTTAGATATACTACGAGCTCATGCAGGCTAAAATGAACATATATACACGGAAAGCTTACATTTTAAGGCGTATTAATGTATTACATAGTGCTAAGCCTATGGTGAAAGGATGTTTTACTTTGTTTTTATTTCTCCGCAATTTTCCCATTTTCTACAACATGCGGACAGTGTTTCTACAATAATAAATGACGATTTTTGAAATGAATCTGAACATACATTTCAGCAGGGCGGTAAGTCCTAGGCACACCATTTGTGTTATGAGTTAGAAACTGATAACTGCTTTCAGAGAGAGGCAAAGAAATGGCTTTGGATGCAGGAGTAGTCAAAGCTACTTCCCCTTTATTAGAGAAACAAGGAAAGCTCCTTTAGGGAGTTAGGAAGGACATTGAAAGGTCTAGGACTGCACTACTGAATATAGTAGCTTTTAGCCTTGTGTGACTTTAAGTTTAAATGAATTAAGGGTAAGAAGAATTGAAGATTCAATCCTTGAGTCACACCAGCCACATTTCAACGGCTGAAAAGCCACAGGCGGTGACGGCTGCGCTAGTCACGGGTCAGGCAGACCGGCGCTCAGGCATCAAGAACCAGGCGCGGGGTACGCGGACCCCGAACTAGCAGGGCGGAGAAGTCCCACTGCAGAGAGCTACAGAGTGGGTGCAGGTGTGTCTCCTCTCCCTGCTCCCCAGGACCCACTCACTCCACTGCTGTCTTGCACCCCTCGGACCCGGGCTGCGGTTCACCGGTTCCCAGGGAAGAACGCGTCCAGCCGGTTCCAGGAGCACAGGACGACACCCCGGGCTCCTCACACCAGCCTGCGCTCCCGGCTGTGTTTTCAAGGACGTCTGTAGAGCAAGCAGCCTTGGAAGACTGGGTATCTCCCTCCAGGGCGGAAGGCAGGTTTGGCCCGTGCCCAGCATAATAAATCGGTGTCTCCCCCCAGCGAAGGGGAGGGCGGGTCTGCACGCAGCACTCTCGGGAGGCTGGGGTTTCCTCAGCACCAGCGAATCCACGGTGCAGCCCGCATTCCCTCGGGCCCACTTCACGTCACCCTCACCGCACCTGGGGAACCAGGGAACCAGGGAACCAACGTGAACATGACGTTCAAGCTGCCGCTGTGCTTTGCCTTGGCCCAGGAGTTCGGGGTCGCCTGCCAGCCTAACTCGTTAGCTTGTAAGTAAGACGGAGGCGCACACTCGCCACAGGTTTTAAAGTTAACACGGTCACCTGGCTCCTTTGAGCTCCTCGTGCCATAAAAACAAGTTCTGTCGGGAACCAAGGGGATCTCCAGGGCATCTCTTGGGACTCAAGGACAATAGATAAGCGTTAAGAGAAGAGTGCAGGGGGGGCAACGGCCGGCCCAAACGCTCCCCCTGCACACTGGACCCCGGCTTGGTAAGGAAGCATCCTCTCGGGCATTCACTGGGCACCAGGGAAATGTGACCGGCCCAGTCGAAGACAAAAGTAATAAATACCAACCATGGTGGGTGACCAGGTGCAAACGAGGACGGCTGTATCTAGGCAGATCATCCTCCCCCCATCCTCCACTGCTTCCAGAAGACGGGCCGGCGACAGGCAACCTTGTGATTGCACCCGCAGGTCCAAATCCCGGAACAGGCTCCCCGCCCTCGAGGAGCAGAGTGAGCGAGTACAGCCTCCCTTGCAGGAGCAGCAGCTTCGCAACACATCAGATGAAGTAAACGTTCTGTTCGTCTTTCTGTTCGAAAGAGCAGGAACCCCACCAAGCAGACGCACTTACGCAAGATTCAGAAGACAAAAAGGAGGGACTAAGACTCCTCTCTGGCAGCCACTGGCAGGCGCAAGGGCAGGCGCAAGGGCAGGCCGCGCACATCAGGTGTGCAGCGGCTCCCAAGCGGGCTCCTGGGGAACGTTGGCTTTAGTGCTGCGGCGCTCGGGTCACAAGCAGTGTCCTCCGAGGCCAGCGCCTTCCGACTTCCTCAAAGCCAGAAGCAAGTGTCTCTGACCTTCCCTCCCGCAGGATCTCAACGGCTCTGTAAGCGTCTAGTTAATTCCCTTTATTGAATCTGTTCTCGCTAGTGGCCAGGGCGGGTTCGGATCCTGAGCAACACAGACAGTAGGGTCCAGGCGGTGGAGATTACCGGGGGAAGGGCAGCGGCCTGCAGTGCACGAGGTTACAAGAGGAGGAAAAAGTTGAGCAAGCGGGTCAAAACAGTACCAAGTAGGCTCCCTCTCGGGTTCGGGGCTTTATTCTATTACCCTCTGATCTAACAAAGGCTGACCACGCAATTATCACACACCAGGCTCTACTCTTGGTATCGGAAAGAAAAAGACTCGAAGGCTGGGGGCGACTGCGAGGATGAGCGCGGAGAAGGCTCATGATCAAAGGTTCAACCTAGTAAGTGGCAGCGAGCGCTCCGGGGGAACAGCAGGCAGCGCAGGCCGCTCCGACAGACTCTCCGCGCAGCCCGACAGCAGAGCTGGGAGGAGCCCAAGCCCCGCGCGCCCGGGGGACAGCGGGAAGCCAGCGTCGCGGGACTAAGACCAGACCGCTCGGGGCCCGGGAGGCCGCGGGAAGGACTCGGGCTTTTATCCTGAGGGAGACGGGAACCCCTGGAAATTCTCAGTTAAAAGTGACAGGATCTGATCTCTCTGGGAACAGACGAGCGTGAAACCAGGCGGGGCACTAAGATCACCGACATAGTATAAGGAACACAGGACAGTGGCTTGCACCAAGGCAGAGCAATATGAGCGGTGAAAAGCAGTCACATTCCGCACAGGTCCGAAAAGAAAATTTGCTTGGGGACAAGAAGGGGACGGGGGGAAGAAACAGGAGAGTAAAAATGGTCCCCACGTTTCCGACCCGAGCAAATGACAGAACCGCCATTACCTGACTGTAAAGACTGAGGGAAACAGAGTCAGGGGTGAAAATGAGAATTCGGTTTCTGGTATGCTAAGTTCAAGATGCCTATTACACACCCAAACTGGTAACGGAGAGCACCCGTAAGCCCCTGAGAAGGCGGCAGCTAGAAGAGAAGCTCGCTCCAGATGGCAGCCTAGTTGACGTCAGATGAGTGGGCAGGTGAGGCAGAGCAGGAGGGCTCCCTGGAAGCTGCTACTAGAGGAGAAAATAACCAGATGCAGTCAAGGCTCGAGAAAACAACCTGAACCTGGGAGGGTAGCAGTGAAAATGCACTGGGACAGAGTTCTCAGCGGAGCCAATGCCACCTGATGGGGTATGGAAATTAGTGGAAATACTGTTGTCACTGGCACGTTTGGGAGGCACTAACAATGAGCAAGCGGAGCCACTGCTCAGGAAAAATCCCATGAAAATGGGGGGGTTCTACTTCCTTTCAAATGACTCACCAGACCTCCATAACTATGAAAAATCTGATCATAATCATTTTGCTAATAAAATAATTTCTGTACAATTTTAACATACACTGAATTTTCCAGGAATGCAACTACCATGTAAATTTTTTAAAAATTAAAAAAAAAAAAGAACACTCTTGGAACACCTGGGTGGCTCAGTCAGTTAAGAGGCTGCCTTCAGGGGCGCCTGGGTGGCTCAGTGGGTTAAAGCCTCTGCCTTCGGCTCAGGTCATGATCCCAGAGTCCTGGGATCGAGCCCCGCATCGGGCTCTCTGCTCGGCAGGGAGCCTGCTTCCTCCTCTCTCTCTCTCTGCCTGCCTCTCTGCCTACTTGTGATTTCTGTCAAATAAATAAATAAAATCTAAAAAAAAAAAAAAGAGGCTGCCTTCAGCTCAGGTCATGATCCCAGGATCCTGGGATCGAGTCCTGCGTCAGGCTCCTTGCTCTGGGGAGTCTGCCTCTCCTCTACCTGCTGCTCCCACTGCGTGCACCTTCTCTGTTTAACAAATAAATAAAATCGGAAAAAAGGAAGAAAAGAGAACACTCTCTTTTATGCAAAATTTCACCATTTTTAAAAACCGTGGCATAGAAAATAATGCAGTTCTCTAATATTTAAGTCACCAGCAAAACACCTGCCTCTGCGCTATATGTGTAGGTGTAACCTACAGGTACATTACAGGAGAGACTCAAAATGCTCTTGGTAGACTTAGCACCAAATATTAAATAACGGACACATGAAATGCAGGATTCTCACAAGTCAAAGCTGTTTTAAAATTATGGCAGTCATTTCATACGTTGTTAGTTTTTATGGCATAAGGACAGGTATCTATCTTGCAATAATTATTTGAAATTGAACTTATTTTGGGGGGGCTGCCTGCCATTTTAAATCTTACTCTGAGCCTGTCACCAAAGGTCCAGCACACTTCTCACGGCCACTCTTACTACCATTTCTGCTTCCGACTCATCCTCTGTTCCTACTGACACTTAAAGGATTTTGTTACACATTGGACACAGACTATGGCTCTCAACAAGATGTGGAATTTCAAGGCAGGAATTTTCTATGACAATGTGTCTCCACTCCTCCCAAATAACAACATAGAAAATTTTTCTTTCTCAACACAAATGAGATGCTACTCATGTACAAGTACATCTTAATTTTTCATTTTTCTAATCTGACAGTCTACAATTGATTGGTATGTAACCCTATTTCAATTAGGGTTATTGTCCTCTTCCTGTTATTATACCTAAATAATTCTGGCTTGCTCTTACCTCTTGTCCAGAATAACTTCTAATGTGTTTATCTCTCTTCACTAAAAACTTGTCCATTATAAGCAGGTGGAAGTAGCTCCTATTTTACTCTGCCTTCTAATAAAGTAGTGCCTGAGCCTCTTGTAAGAAATACAAACTATTTTAATATAAAGTACTTCCTTTTTTTGGTCCTTACATCACAGCTAGAGCAGAACACTGACTTTTTCAATTACGTATGTGAAATTATATTTGTAAATCTGTGAATTTAATCTAGAATAGTAAAAGGGAAAACACTGGTTAAGCAGAAGGCACTGAGTCTGACATTACTGAAAATCACTGGATTGGAAGAGACAAATACTGGATGTTAAAAGGGTTTAAAAAAAGAAAAAAGACAGTTGAGCACAAGGATATGCTGAATGACAGAGTGTCAGAAGTGTCATCAGAATGTTCATGCCCCTAAGGGTGAAGGCAGAGAAAGAGCAGTGCAGAGAAGGAAGAAGAGTCTCTCAAATATTCACAGGCAACGGCAACAGGACCAAGGAGCCGACAGCACTAAAGTAGCGCTCGGAGGAATGCTGAGAAGACACAATCCTCCGAAAACAACAGGGGCCAGGCAGCAGGCTCCTTATTAAGGAGGGCATCAACGCACTGAGGCACCGAGCAAAGTCAAGTACGGACTATGACACCGAGGGCAGGGCCACTCCGGGAGAAAGGTGAAGACAACGTTGTTTCCTCGCCAGGTACAAGATGAGGCAGGAGCCATGAAGGACGCACAAAAATGCGAAGTGACACACATCAGGAGGCAACAGTGGGAGCTGAGGGCAGACATTTTAAGAACAGGAGGAGAGAGCATAGGCAAGCATGCCCGGAGAAGAAAGTCTGGTTTTATTCAGAACGGCCAGGTGTGAGCTAACCAAAGCTGCAAGCATAGATCTTTGTGGGGAATACTCTTTACGGGGACAAGACAGGTTGAGAGAAGGCCCAGAAGACGGCACGGAGGTCCTACGACCCCAGAAGCCCAGCTGCTGGAGGCCTACAGCAACTCCGCTCCTGGTGACCCAGAGCAGAGGGAGAGTTAAACCACACATGCGATAAAGAACTAGTATCCTGGGGCACCTGGGTGCCTCAGTTGGTTAGGCGACCGCCTTCAGATCAGGTCATGATTCCAGGGTCCTGGGATGAAGCCTAGCATGCGTCCGGCTCCTTGCACAGGGGAGAGTCGGCTTCCCCCTCTGCCCTTCCCCTGCTCATGCTCTCACACTCTCTCTCGCTCTCTCGCAAATAAATAAAATAAAATCTTACAAAAAAAAAACAAACCTACCATCCAGAAGACATAAACGACTCTTACAACCCAACAATATAAAGGCAAAGAACCTAACGTTAAAATGGCCAAGGATCCGAACAGACATTTCTCCAAAGAAGATTCACAAGTGTCCAATAAGTACACATAAACAGAGTCAACGACATTTGTCATTAAGGGAAAAGCAAGTGCAAATCAAAATCACTGTAAGATAACCATTTCACACCCACGAGGATGACTATAATCAAAAAGATGGATAAGAACAAACGTTAGCTGGTTGTGGAGAAACTGGGACCCTCGTACAATGCAGGTGGGAATGTAAAATATAATGGTACCGCCACTTTGGACAACAGTTTTGCAGTCCCTCAAATGATTTAAACATAGTAACCAGGACCCACAAATTCCACTCGTAGGTATATAACCAAAGCACAAAAAAACATGTCCACATAAAAACTTATACATATAATGATGTTCACAGAAGCATCATTCATAATATTCAAAAAGTGGGGGCTCCTGGGTGGCTCAGTGGGTTAAAGCCTCTGCCTTCGGCTCAGGTCATGATCTCAGGGTCCTGGGATGGAGCCCCGCATCAGGCTCTCTGCTCAGCGGGGAGCCTGCTTCCTCCTCTCTCTCTGCCTGCCTCTCTGCTACTTGGGATCTCTGTCTGTCAAATAAATAAAATCCTTAAAAATATATATATCTCCAAAAAGTGGAAGCAATCCAAATGTCCACCAATGGAGGGACAACAACGAAATGGGCTACAGCCATACACAGACTATTACCGGCCATAAAAAGGAACGGAACACCGATACATATTATCACACGCAAGCACCTTGAAAACATGATGCTAAATGGGAGAAGCCAGACACAGAAGCACATAATGTGCGAGCCTCCAGGTGAGGGGAATTTATCAAGATAGTGGGTAGATTAATGGGGCTTTAAGGCTGGGAGAAGGGAGAATGAAGATGGACGGTTACCGGGTGCATGAGTTCTTTCAGAGGGGACAGAAATATTCTAAAGTCAGACTGTGATAATATTTGCACAGCCCCGTGAATATACTAAAACCCATTCAACTGTGCACTTTAAATGCGGGAGCTGTATGATAGGTAAATTATATTCCAATAAAGCTGTTTAAAAATGCCATCTTATTTGGACCCATGGGATTTGAATTTATGGAAGTGACTGAGTGCCAGCCAACCTGGAGGCCAATGCCAACAAAAGAAGACACTACTTACAAGGGGGCACCCACACCAAACAGGATGACAGAGGAGCAGCAGGTTTGTTCAGGAGGCAGAGAGAGGAGCGAGGGGAAAGCCTAGGCCAGACCTTTTATTGGGGTTTCTGCAGGAAAGGCAAGCCAGGACAGGGTAAACTATGCAGGACTGGCTTATTTGAGTAATTCAGGTGATAGCGCTGTCTCTAGTGGTCCAGTACCTGGCCCTGGGATAATGTAGCACAGGGAAAATGCTGGCCTGGTGTGTGAGTTAGATAAGGAGGTAACTGAAGGCTGAAGATTCCGGATTGGTTGATTTGCACATGAAAGGCATACTCCAGGCAGGCTGTTGTTATCTTCAGGAATTAGCCAGCCCTGGGAGGGACAGTTTCCCCCAGGTCTGCAAGGCCCCCAAAAGCGGAGCATTGAGGATACACAAAACAAGGAAATATAGTTAATCTAACTGGCCCTGTGACGAATGGATGCCAAAGACGCAAATACAGGATCTGAGTACATAGAATACATACGTACAACGGAAATTCACAGGCTGATTCTAAAATTTATATGGAAATGCAGAAGACCCAGAGGAGTAGAAACTATATTGGAAATTTTAAAAAAAGGACAGAGAACTTACACTGCATAATTTCAGACTCATTACAAAGCCACGGTTATTAAGACAATGTGGTATTGCCATAAGGACAGACAAGGAGGCCAATGGAACAGAATAAGGAGTCCAGAAATGGGCCTACCCATAGACAAATGACTGATATTTTACAAAGGCCTAAAGTAATGCAATGGTTAAAGGAAATTCTTTCCAATAAATGGTGCTACAACACCTGAATATCCACATGGGGGCAGGTAAAGGAATAAATCTTGACCTTTATCTCACATCATTCATAAAAATCAATTCGAGGTGAAATCAAAGACCTAAAACATAATAGTTTAAATTATATATGAAGCTTCCACAAAAAAAAAAAAAAAAAGGCAAATTGGACTTTATTCAAATTTAAGACTTCAAAAGATACCATTTGGGAAATGAAAAAAGGGAGCCGCAGGTTAGGAGAAAATGTTCACAATGCATATTGGACAAAAGACTCATTTCCGCAACAGGAAGGACTCCTACAAATCAACAATATGATGTGAAACAACCTAATTTGGACAACAGACACTTCACAAATAGAACAGCCCATGTGCACATGAAAAAAGGCACACCTCGTCATCACGAGTCATTTGCAACATGCAAATTAAAGCCACAATGATAGCACTTCACGCTCACAGGAATGGCTAAAATTAAAAAGACTTTCAATACCACAGGATGGTGAGATCATGTTCCAACTGGAACTTTGAGAAATTGCCAATCCAAGTATGAAACAGTACAGCCACACTGAAAATAGACTAGGAGTTTCTTACGAAGGTAATATACATACCTACCCTACGACCTAGCAGTTCCACTGTGGGGCGTGGACCCAAAGGAAACTGAAATAAATGTTCGTAACAAAGTGGTGTGTAAGAAGGTTCGTGGCAGGGACGCCTGGGTGGCTCAGTTGGTTAAGCAGCTGCCTTCGGCTCAGGTCATGATCCCAGCGTCCTGGGATCAAGTCCCACATCGGGCTCCTTGCTCAGCAGTGAGCCTGCTTCTCCCTCTGCCTACCACTCTGTCTGCCTGTGCTTGCTCCTGCGCTCTCTCTCTATCTGACAGATAAATAAATAAAATCCTTTAAAAAAAAAAAAAAAAGAAGGTTCGTGGCAGTTTTATTCATAATAGCCAAACACTGAAAGCAAGCCACTGCCTTTCAAGAGATTAAACACTGGGGTACTTCCACATTATTGAATAGTACCCAGCAATAAAAACAGGTAAGTTACTGACATGTACTACAACACGGATGACCCTCAGAAACATTACGCTGGGTTTAAGAATCCACTTGCCAAAAAATACACATTATGTTTCCATTCATATGAAATTCTAGAACAGGCAAAACTAAACTAGTGACAGCAACTAGAACAACTGTTTCCTGGCTGGGGGTAGAGGGGATGCTGGCTAGACACAGTGTGACACAGTGAACTTACCAGGGTGAGGAATACGGCTGGTATGTATCTTAATTTGGGTGGTGAAGAAGGTTTTTTTTTTTTTTAACATCCATCAATGTGCGCTGAACTCATTTAGCAAATTTGTTCAAAATCATTACATTAAGCATAAATCACTCTTTAAAATGGTAAAATTCATTGGCTATGTATCATAGCCATACAAAAGTTGCATGAAACAGAAGTGACATTTAAATAAAAATAAATACCTTTGTCCATCTACAAAGCTTCACCCCGGAGTGGCTCCCAATCAACTGATATCCTAAACAGAAAAACAAAGAACACAACATTGAATTGATTCAAAGCCTCATATTAAGAGGTGATTAAAAAACTGTAAATCATTTTTCTTTCCTTAAATGATGGCAGACAACAACCCTGTGGCAAAAAACAGGTTTAAAGGTTTACTTCACCAGGATGATCAAACACCTTAAAATGTATCTAATAACACAGACCAGAAATACATAAGGAAACAAGAGGCTAATCCAAAATCATAGAAACTTTTCACATCTTTCTAAACAGATCTGTGTCTAACAGATACAGATCAGATACAGATACAGATACAGTATCTAACAGATCCCACAGACAAAAACTCACTGGAGATCTAAGATCTAAACAACACAGTAAAGGTGACAAAGAACACAGAGTACTACACGCGACACCTACAGAATGACACTACAGAATGCATGTGCTTTTGGAGGACCCAGGGAAACTTTGTTAAAAACAAATACAAAAAACACATGCTGGGCCATAAAGCAAAAGCAAGAACAATAGACTGGGGAACTCTCACCAGTAATCTTTGAAAAAAGATGAAGAATCGGATGGGCCAAAGAGGATCAAAATAAGGAAATACTGCCCCAAGAAGTGGAAGATAAAATTCTAGGAACCATAACCTAACATGAGTTCCCAGCACCACTCCATAACCCAGCATTTAGAATTCGTGAGCCACAGAAGACATAAAAAGCATGGAAAAGTGATCACATTTCCTTTCGTAATGAACTAGAAGAGCAAACAAGTAGAACATTCGGATTTCAGGAAGCATTTAATAAAGTTTCTCAGAAGGCTTCAAGTAGCAAGCCACAATTAGGAGTCTTTTACACAAGACTCTTGACTTGCAGACGAATGAGGCAAAAGGAGAAATCTAGTCTGGACTATGGCATAAGTAGCTCCGTGGCTGGTTAAACACCCATATTCACAGGGTGATGATTCATGGAACAATGTCAATGTGGATTACAAGTCTCTAGTGGCAATATCACAGGGCTTTGTCTTTTACCCTCTTCCACATTCACGTAAACATCCTGCACATTAATAAAGCTCCATGTATCTGGGACGCCTGGGTGGCTCAGTTGGTTAAGCAGCTGCCTTCGGCTCAGGTCATGATCCCAGCGTCCTGGGATCGAGTCCCACATCAGGCTCCTTGCTCGGCAGGGAGCCTGCTTCTCCCTCTGCCTCTGCCTGCCTCTCTGTCTGCCTGTACTCTCTCTAACTAATAAATAAAATCTTAAAAAAAAAAATACTTTTTAAAAAAAAAATAAATAAATAAAGCTCCACGTATCTATCTGAAGACAGAACTGAGTCCAACAACTGAGTGAGTAAGCTCAGACGCAGGATGAGCATTTAAAAGATTCCCGGAGAAAATTCTAGTTCTTCTTTTGGATTTCTACATTATATGTTCTTGAGACCATTATCATAGAAATCACAGTCTATTATGTTAGTTCTTCATACTCTTCTCTTCCAAGATACACAGGGTTTAACAAAATTTTCATTCAGACAGGTATGAAGAAGACTGCAAAGTACAGGACAGACAGACCTGCGGCTGACCACCATGCCAAGATAAGCCAAAGGTCTGCAGCTGCTAAAAATCGCAGCGCACAATTCTGTTCTAACCAAAATTAAGTGACAGAAGATTTACTCTCCCAGCTGAAATGCCAAAAATGGGACAAAATATATGAACCAACAGTTTCCAAGACATGAAACATCGGCAACAGGGGACAGTATAAGGACACGGGAAACACACAAGATGAGCCCTACCATTCCCAGAGCTTACTGCCTTGCAAGCTTCCAGGTCATGCTGCGGGAAGGGGCAATCCAAGAACAGCTCAGTACTTTCTGAGTTGACGACATGAAAGCCAAGAGTCCAGGGAGGCCGCATGGCTAGAGTTTGCAGAATGGAGTATCAGAGAGTCAAGAGCTATGCAGAGATTCAACTCAAGAATCTGCGGAGGATTCCCAGGAATAGCTAGCTGAGGACTGCTTAGTGCAATGGTGAGAGAAAAACTGATGGAGAATGAGAGAGAATCATCTGAAAGGCCTAGAGGTATGCCTGGCACTCAGCCAGCTGGGAACTGTCCCCGGCCATACCTGTCAGAAGCTTAAGATTCACAAGGCACTGAGCAGAATACACGCAAGAGTTGTGCCCCGATAATCAGAAGTAATTAGCCATAGAGTGGGTAAGTCTGGCCTCACTTGACAAGTCATAAAAGCCAGATTAAAAGGCTCAAACTGTTTCCAAATAACTGCTCTTCATCTCAGAACTAAGCTTAAGAATGTTTATAGGAAAACAAAAATATCTAGCACCCAATAAGGTAAGATTAGATCGGCATGCCACCAAAGATTACCAAGCATGCAACATGACCACAGAAGAAACAACCCAGCAACTGAACTGATCCAGAAATGACACAGGGGTTGCAAGCACATTAAAACAGTTGTTAATTATAATTTGTAGGCTCAAAAAGTTAAGTAGAGACATGGAGACTATAAAAAGACCCAAACTCAACTTCCACAGATGAAAACTATAAACCCAGAAGCTGAAAAACGAACTGCATAAAATTAACAGAAGAGGAGACATCAGAGAAAAAAAATTACTACAACAGACCCGAAGGCACAGCAACAGAAGCTACGCAAAAATGAAAGCTAAAAGAGAAAAAAGAATTCTAGGGGCACCTGGGTGGCTCAGTGGGTTAAAGCCTCTGCCTTCGGCTCAGGTCATGATCTCAGGGTCCTGGGATTGAGCCCCGCATCGGGCTCTCTGCTCAGCAGGAAGCCTGCTTCCCCCTCTCTCTCTGCCTGCCTCTCTGCCTGCTTGTGATCTCTCTCTCTGTGTCAAATAAATAAATGAAATCTTAAAAAAAAAAAAAAAAAGCATTCTAAATGAAAAGAATATCAGTCAGCTATAGGTCAGATTCATGAAATTGAAGTCCCCAAGGAAGAGGAGTAAGAGGCAGTGACAGAAAAATATGTGAAGAAATAATGGCCAAAATTTGTCCAAATTTGATTAAAACTATAAAATCCACAGAACCAGGAAGCTCAACAAATCCCAAGTAAAAGCAACATGAAGAAAACTATGTTGAAACACATTTTAACCGAATTGCTCAAAATCAGTAACTGAGAAAATCTTAAAGGTAGCCCAAGGGTGAAAACATCACACCCAAAGAAACAAATGAAAGACGGGAACGGAAGCCTCATTAGAGGCAAGGGGCGCAGGCGGACGGTGGGACACCTAGAAGGCGCCAAAGAGAAAAAGGTGTCCATCGACAATGCCACACCCATCAAACAACAGCCTTCAAAAATGAAGGCAAAAGAAAGCCTCTTTCAGACACACAAAAGCTGAAATAATTAATCACCAAAAAACCCGCACTACACAAAATGCCACACGAAGCCCATCAGGCAGAAAGAAAGGGCTGCCAGACACCGATCTACACAACGGGAGGAGAAGCACCGAGAGTGGTACCTACCTGAGTCAGTTACGTAAGACTGTCACTAATTATTTTAATTAATTAAATAAGTTTACATACATAATTATGTAAGATTGTTACTAATTATTTTAATTTAATCGAATCGATGACTGACTATTCAAACCAAAATAACAACAGCATAGTGTAGGTCTATAACACATGTAAAACGCGTAGCAATTGCTCAGACGGTGGCAAGGGCAGCAAGAGACGTTACTCCTGAAGCCGCTTCTGCCGCAGGAAGCGGTGTATCGTCTCAAAGATACACTGGGACAGGATACAGAGACACAGCGTAAAACCGCCAGCAACCACCAAATGACAAGACGGTGCTCTAACTAATGAGCCCATAAGGATGTAAAACCGAATCATAAAGAAGTAATCTAAAGAAGGCAGAAAATGGGAAAGAAGGAAATCAAAGAACGCATGAAACAAGCAGAAAACAGACAGCTAGAGGAAAGATTTGAACCTATCACAAAATCACTCTAAGCAGTAAATAATCTCAATGTCCTTACTAAAAAGCATGTTACATATACCCATTATACATATAAACACAAACATACACAGAAATCTCTACAGATGACCTGAATATTCCTGTCTGTCTCCTCTAACAGGCTGACGGTTCCTTGAAGGCGAGACTGTCTGCTCGGCTACATTGTCACAACCATTACACAAAAGCTTCTCAATGAATACAGGAAGACATGAGTGAGGGGAGGAGGTCAGTCTACTGACTCCCAACTGACCACTCTTTCTTCTACAGGAAATCAAAACGATTATTTGATCTCAAGTTATAGCCTCCTTAGTAAGTGATGACCACAGAACCCCAACATATTCTACAGAAGACACGTCTAATCGATCCTGCCTCATAGCAACACGAGCTTTTTCCTACACCGAATAACTTCCACTTAATAAACGACGATACATAAAGAAGCCCGCGACGGCATCTTCCGTCTGCACACCAGAGCCACACTGACGCTAGCAACCCAATAAACCAAGCAGAGGGGAAACGTGCTGGCCCGCAGCCCACACACCAGTGATCCGTGGGAACAAGAGGGGGCTCCCTGGACAGTGACGCAGTGACACAGCTACTGGGCTGACCCCAGAAGGACCTCCTAACCCTTCTTTCCCCGTGGCAGTCCCAATTTAGGCTTCCTCGTCTAGGTATGAAATCAGAAGGCTTGCGAGGGTAGTCCCGGGGCCGCACCGCCCGAGGATCGGCACCTTGTTTAGTGAGGGCTTCTCGGAGAGCGGGGGTTATCATGGCTCTTCTTTCGCTGGGGCCATTCTCCACCGTGCTCCTGACCGAACCACTCTTGTCCTCTTGTTGCTCCTTCTCTCTCTGTATGAAAATTAAAAGAACAGGTCAGCACGGGCAAGGGCACGAGAGGAACAACACAGCGCTCACGACCACACGGCGGCAAGGACAGGGCTCTCGCGAACCCCGGCTCCTCCAAAGCCATCATGTTCCCAGTCAGACGGCGATCGAAGACCTGCCGGTCTCACTTTTCTTTTTTCTTTCGGAACAGTAACTGCACACTCAAACACATGCACACCAAAGGCAGAGCAACAATCCACTCATCTAGCCGCCAGTCATCCTCAGCAAGCTGGGGACAGCCAGCTGCCGAAATTCATCAAGTCGCTTCTCTGAATTTCAATTTCCTCACCTGAAAAGGGAGGAAGGTAGCATCTGGGGAGCAGGGATGTGCTGAGATGAAAAGAAATCAATCACCAGGCCCTGAGCCTGGTACATAACAGACCAGAAGATGGAGGACCGCGGGTTATTATATCTGCAAAGCCCCAAAACAAGTCAAAATAGTGCTCAGAGCGGCTCCGAGAGCCATTTGCTCGGAGACCAAATTACTCCTCCACCCGTCGCCCTGATGGCTCCTTCTCGAAGATCCTGTGGGGAAAACGTGTCTTCAGTGAAAAAAAGAAATCTGAAGGAGAACACGAGACTGTGTTTCGGTGTGACTGTGGCCCCCAGAAAGATCTGCCACTGACGACCTCACGTCACGCTTGTCGTGGATTCTCTGTACGTGGCTTCTTACTGCACGATGACCTTCACCCTTTAAACTCATTTCTTCCTCTTTTTAACTCTTACCATATATACATAACTTGAAGTTCTCTCGATGTCTTTTCGCAAGGTGGTGGAATGCTAATCAGTAATTCCAAGGAAACACACAACGTCTGTGTCACACTTCGCGGGAGACACTTGGCGGGTCTTACTGGGAGATGCAGAAATTCAACATAATTCACCCTGGCAGCGGCCCCACCACTAAACCTGTTTCTGGTGCCCAGTCCCTAGAGAATCAGGAAGCAAACCTAACAGTAATATCCTTCTGCCTAAAAGTGGAAACATCTCAGAGACCACAGGGCCACTGGAATCTGCAGCCAACTGAGACAAACAGGAGGATGGTCCGTGTTTGAAGCTGACAGGGACTCACGGTATCATTGTCTACTTCTGTGAACATACAAAGTTCTCTGTATAAAAAGTGTAAAATGGATTATAAATTTTTTAGAAAGAAATAGAAAGGCCTGTAAGCAAAGAAATTTGGAGTTGATTTCTCTACCTTCCCTATTCAAGGATTTGCTCCAGAACTGGGAAGCCAGTGAAAAAGTACTTTAGAGACTCAAAGGGATCAAATGAGAAACAATGAACCCGAGTTAGCTCTACCTGTCCTAAAGTCAGCGTCCCCAGTTACTAAATATAATCCAAATGCAAAGCTAATCAACAATTTTGCTTCTCTTGATACAGTT
This sequence comes from Taxidea taxus jeffersonii, assembly GCA_003697995.1. Lineage (NCBI taxonomy): Eukaryota > Metazoa > Chordata > Mammalia > Carnivora > Mustelidae > Taxidea > Taxidea taxus. Next base: position 62,283 of record ML105330.1, read on the forward strand.
CTCAACTACACATTTTCAGATAGAGCTGAAAAAAATTTATAAACAAGCATCAGTGATTTTCTCGTCCATCATAAAAGTAATCAGTTTAATGCTGGGTATTTTATTTAAAAATTTTAGAAGTTTCAGTTACACTTTTAAAATATTTAAAATCAGAGGCACCTGGGTGGCTCAGTTGGTTCAACACCTGACTCCTGATTTTGGCTCAGGTCACAGTCTCAGGGTTGTGGGATCCAGTCCTGTGCTGGGCTCAGCACTGAGCACGAAGCCTGCTTGGGCTTCTGTCTCCCTCTCCCTCTGGCCCTCCCCACTCTACTCTCGTGCTCTTTCTTGCTCACTCTCTCTCAAAAAAATAAAAATAAAAATACAATATTTAAAAATAAAAGAATCCTCTGGCTTTTATTTTAAGTCTATTTCAGATCCAAAAGCAAAGATGTGAGCTTAAAAAGGAAGTGTGTGGATCAGCAAGATGAGCTGACCTTGACAGTGAGTCAGTGTCTCTGGGGTCACTGCACAGGAAGTCACTAGAACTCCCTGCTAACCACACGAGAAGGGCCAGGAGGTAGCAGTATCTGCTCTCCAAAACCTCTGTCTCCACAAAACATCACCAGCTTGTCTGCTTACCCCAAAGGCCACATAAATGCAAAGCTGGACTCAGAGCTCCAGAGACACCCACCTGTGGTTAAAAAGACACACTCTGGGGACACCTGGGTGGCTCAGTTGGTTAAGCAGCTGCCTTTGGCTCAGGTCATGATCCCGATGTCCTGGGATCGAGTCCCACATCGGGCTCCTTGCTTGGCAGGGAGCCTGCTTCTCCCTCTGCCTCTGCCTGCCGCTCTGTCTGCCTGTACTCTCTCTCTCTAACTAATAAATAAAATCTTAAAAAAAAAAAAATAAAAAGACACACTCTGACCCCTATGAAATGCACACTCCTGAAAAGGGTAGTCAGGGAATACCATCCATGTCCCATTACTAGAGAGCTGTCTAGGAAAAAATATGAGTGTAGCTACTGCATTTCAACCATTTACATACAAAATTCAGATGGGAAAGCAAGCAGAGGCCACGGTGAAAGGTCTTGAGAGTTCAGGACAAACATTCACCGACCGTTCTCTGTCTCTGTGGCAGTTCAGTCTCCTGCCTTCCGCACGCCGCGGTGACACTTTATTTCTGAAGAGAAAGGCAATGGCTCAGAACAGTCCCCGGGGACGTGCAAAGCACCATTCAAATTCCAGCTCTAATCTCTGGGTGCGACACCGCTCACTGTTCGCCCAGAACACGAAAATGTAATGTACGTATATACGGCGCTTACACAGCCGAAGCCGAAATAAGTGAAAATTCCACAGCCAGCCAACCCCGATCCTCCCTCCCCGGACGCCCCACTGGACAATGAGTGACCAGTTCTGAAGCTTTACTTCCCACACTGGCTCGGTCCACCCACAATGCCCCGGTTTCTCCGAAGGACAGGACAACTGTAAAAGCCAGCCTGGCTCCCCGTCTCCAACGGGCAATCCCATCCCTTTCCAACTCCCACACCCGCACCAGCTGCCCTGGAAGAAAACGCGCGTCCTCTCCGGGCTGCCGCCTCCCGGCAGGCAACGAGGGAAACTGCTTGTAAGCTAACTTCCTAGGCATTTAGCAGAATGACTACACGTAAGTGAAAAGTCCTTTAAAACCAGACAGGACTGTACTGATCTTACGTAATCTTGGGAGCAAGAGCGGTACTAATTCCCTTTCAAAAAAGGAGATACTAACAATGTCGTCCCAGAGACCGCAGTGCCACGCAACGATCAACGATCAACGAGGGAACGAGGGAAAGGCGTCCAGTAAAGATGTGAAGGTAAAACTCCACCCAGCTGGGCGCCGAACCGGTGTTCTGCCACAAGCAAGTATTTCATTACCAAAGTATACAGACGTTTCTTCCGGGAAGTAGAATCCGTTTAAGTCTCTTTATTTTACCGATCCTGCTTTATCTTCCAGTGACTCCCTCCCTTAACAAGGCACGCGGGGAGCAAGCTCTCCGGAGAGGTCGTTTTCCTAGCCAGTCAGCCCGCTCAAGCCTCCAGCCTTGCCGGCCCGGGGTGGCCCGCAGCCAGCAAATGACTGTCTGGCCGAACAAATGACTGTCTGGCCGAATAAATGAATGTCTGGCCGAACAAATGAATGCCTCAGCACTTCCGCACAGCTACTCCTAGCGCGAGAAATGCCCATCGCTCTTCTCTCCGGAACCGATTCTAGACCTGGCAACTTTCAACAGTAAAAACTCTACTTCAGGTACTGAAACGAAAACTCCTTCTGCTGCAATTTAACCCCACTCTGCAGGTTCCTATTTCTTTAAGAAAGGAACCCCCCTGGGGCGCCTGCATGGCTCAGCCCTTAAGCGTCTGCCTTCCACTCAGGTCACGATCCCACTGTCCTGGGATGAAGCTCACTCTGGGCTCCCTGCTCCGTGGGAGGCCTGCTTCTCCCTCTGCCTCTGCTGCTTCCCCTGCTTGTGCTCTCTAGCTCTCTCTCCTCCCAACAAATGAATCCTTAAAAAAAAAGAAAAGAAAAGGAAAGAAAAAGAATTCCAGAACTCACTATAATAGCGCTCCTGCCCACAGAGGCCATGGGTAAGACAGGTTGGTTTACAGGCGGTGTCTTGGGGCCCAAGGGCTGTGTCACCTGTGTTTCTGGGTGAATTAAATACCCAAATCCTTAAAAATAATAATGAAGGGAGAACAGCGGCATGTTATTCCGCTGCAGTACTAGGCAACTTTGTCGTCAGAACTGGACACACCGAGATACCTCTGTAAATTGAAATGCTTCTCCGGTGAGTAATTACCACGCATTCACCATTTATTTCCAAAACGAACGATACTGCTATCACTGTCTGTCTGCTTAACCGGAACACGCCGTGGGGAGTATTTAACAACATTAATTTACTGCAGGGGAAAAAGGAACATTCTGCTCTACATTTATAAATCACAACCAAGAGAAAAACAAACAATAAACAACCTAAGAACTGTCGGGCTCTGGCTAACTCCTTGGGCCCTACCCACACTCTTCAGATTCTCTTCTAAAAACCACTGCTCCCCTGGAGGCTGAAACAGAGAGACGGGGTCTAGCCTCGACCCCACTTTGGACAAACTGCTGTACTTCTCTACACCTGCTTCCTGCCCTGTACAACGGTGAAACGGAGACGGTACCAGTATGGATATCAGGGTCAATGTGGGGACCGAATGAGACAATGCATTGTGCACTTCGATCTCTCCTAATATCCTGAGCCTGTACCAGACTTAGCCTCTTTCCCCGCAGCCCGGAACTCTCCTTCCTATTCCATCAAATCGCACTGCTTCCCAGCGCCTGTAGGCTACAGTCACCGCCCCACGACACGGAATGAAAAGGTCTCCCGTATCTTGCCCCTGCCTTGCCCGCCTTCTCGGGTCACTCCACACTTGCCCACCCCCCGCTCGAAACCCCAGATACATCGCAGCGTTCGGGACTTCCCCAAACTCGCCGCGCTCCCGGCGTGCCACCCTCTGCTTCTGCATGTACCGTCCTGACCTTCGCCCGCTCACGGCCGGCTCTCTGGCTCTCTGGCTCGTGGACACGGCTGCGACCCCGCGAACTCTCTCCAGCCCTGGAACTACCGTCCTGGATCCTGCTACAGAAGACGGGCGACAGAACACCCTGGTGCTACACCAGTCAAACTCATGGCGTCTGAGGACATCTCGTAGGAAAACGGCTCACGGTCACCACGTCCGCACAGGGCAGGCCGCAAAACACAGCGTGTGCGCGGGTGGCCTCCGCCCCCCCAGCCTTCACAAGCAGTTACTTCTGTCACCTCCCACTTGAGAGACGGGAAGGCAAAACGACAGAGTGAAATGACACGCGACGGACACAGGCCGAGACAGTGTGACTCCGTGGGAACCGGGACCGCTCCTCAACAAGAGGGCCCACGGCAGGAGTCCCCGGCCCGACACTCATGAGCGCTCGGGCTCGTCCGCGGGCGCCGGACCTGAGCCAGGACAGGAACCAGGCGGAGCGAGCGCCTCGGGAGCGGGAGCGTGTGTGAGCAGCCGCCGAAGGAAATGCCGAGGAGTACACGACAGAGAAAGGCTGGGCAGCAGCACCGTCCACCCGAGTTTACGACATCACGTCCAGGATGAAGTGAAAACACAAGGCATCCGTGGAGACCCTGCCACAGCTGGAATGAAGAACAAAAAGTGCTTATTTTCACGTCACACGGAAGCTGGAAAAACATGTATATTTATTTTTGCCCCAAATCTAATGGCTTCGTGAGGAACTTCTTATGAGAAATCTAAAGTATCATAAATCAATTGCTTAAAGTTCATAAAATCCAAAATCATGTCATTTCAAAAAATAATTTACGGAGCGTCCAAAACGTCCATTTGCTCTCTCCAGTGCCCTCTAATGGACGGAAGATGAAAAGCACAGAAAAAATGAACCCCCGAATTATTATCCCACTCTTGACCGTACACTTGGAATCTGCTGAAATTAGACCTGCAGTGTTCTCAACACAAACACGCACGCACGCACGCGGTAACCGTAAAGGAAAGACTTGTTAACTTGGCTGTGGCAATCATTTCACAACGTATACATATCACATAATATACCTTCAAAAAATCAGTGTACAACATGAACACGTTAAGTTCTTTTTTATCAGTCCTACCTCAATAAATCTGGAGAAAAAGCATTCCAAACTCTTCACTCACCACAAATAAAGTTTACATATCTCCTCCTAGCCTTATGGAAAAATCCAGAAATCTATCTAAATCAGGTATCTCATGCACAGAAATCTACCCTGTTTTAAGACAGTTTCGCCACTGAGAAATTACTCAGATTCTTCATTAAGAGTCATAAAATCATACATTTGTTTGGACCCAGTGTGCCAATGTGGGGAAAATATAACCTAAGATAATATTAATACATTTTTAAAAGTAAAACAGGTCTCGGACCAGAGCTAACTGTAACAGCAGAAAGCCTGAAGGAGACCGGCCGGCCAGCTGTAGGAAAATGTACAAACCAGTTTAAAATGTCTAAGCCATCTCGCTTCTCACTTTGACGTGTCAGGCTGGGATTATGACGCACGGTCATGTGGGGTCTCATCTGACTCACACCCGTGAGGAAGGCAGAGGGCGCAGGCCCTGCTCCGCAGACAAGGGGATCGAGGCTGGGAGGGTTAAGCTGTGCCCTCGGATCACTGAGTTACACACTCGCTGGGCCGCGGCCTGAACCCACGCTGCGCACACTTGTCATTCTCCACAGCTCCTCTGCCAGGGCTTCTGAAACACACAGCTTCCAAAAATGACAGAAGCGACCGCGACACGGTCAAGTATTTAAAAATGCGCAGCAAGAAGGCTCAGCGATCTTAAATTGGGACAATAATTCTAGCTATTAGAGCTTAGAGTTGTCCACTCGACCAAGAGTGCTTTTTGGTTCTGAGCTTTACAGAAGGAGCCGAATGAATGGATACAGGACGGGCATGTACTAAAAGTTGTGGCCCTGCCGAAAGGAAGTCTGGCCTTTGCCCCCAGTTCCTGGAAACCAACTTCTAAGCTCCTGGAATCTCCTGTGTGAGAGCCCGTCTGCTATTCCCGGCGGCCCCTCGGACCACAGCAGACTGCAAGGGGCTTCGGGGCAGGTACCGGAGGCGGAGTTCGGTCACACGGGCAGGGAGTCGGTCACGGCTACATATCGGAGCCCCAGCAGAAACTGCACAGTTGGCACCACCCAGGTTCACCGTCACATTCCCAGTGCTGAGAGGGCAGCACGTCCTGGAGAATGACTGAGTCCTTCCCAGACTCTGTTCTGTGCATCCCTCCCTTTGGCCAATTTTTCTGTTCCCCTTCCCAGCAGCAGAGCACAACCGTGAGGATGACAGCCTTCGGGGAGTTCTGTGCGTCCTTCTTGCAAATTACCAAACCTGAGGGTGGTTTGCAGGAACCCCCCCGCCCCCCCACAATAGCCGTTGGTGCCAGCCCTGAAAGCAGTCATGGGGACTACGCCCTCAGACCTCGTGCTTTACCTAATAGCAGGCAGACAGAAAGAAATGGTTCCCAGGAAAATACTGTTCAATCTGACTCAAGATGAAAGAAATACCAATTAAAATCGGGCTATTGTTGTTCACCTGTCAGGCTGGCAAGGTAACACCTGTGGGTTGGCAAAGACAGAGAAATCTCTTCTCTCCTCTAAGAATAAATAAAAATAACTTCAATTCTTTGTAGGACGACTTGGACATCTCTATTAAAGCTAAAAATCCCCTTTGATGCAGAAACTTCAACTTTATGAACTTACTCTTGAGACGGATTTATACTGGCCGCGAAACTGTAAGAGCAGCAGGACTCAAGCACCTACACGCCCGGGGCAGGGGCCAAACACAGCCCGGGACACGGTGCTGGGCCGCGAGGCACACATGGAAACGCGGCGGGCAGGTGCCTCCGGCGGCCGCGGGAAAAAGCGGTCTGCGGACCCGCCATGCAGCAAGACCCCGGCTGTGCGGCCGGAGACTCAGTCACGCCATGCGGGCTTGTCAAGCCGGTGCAACGCCTGGAAAAATCCTGGCAACCTGCAAACCGCGGCTTCCTCTGACAGGGAGACTTGGGAAGAATGGGGACAGGGAGCCACACTCTGGATTTTGTGACACGTGACAGGGCACTGGGTTAAATGCAACTCCAAAGGGGCCTGTTTTCAAAGGGACGACCTGAGAACCAGCGACGGCGGGCGGTGCCCGGCCTTAGCCTCGTGCCTCGCGCACTGAGCGTGGGGGTTGTGCGCGACCGTCAACGGGGGGTTGTGCGCGACCGCCAGGAAGCTCCACCCCCGAAACCAGGAGGACGCTGTATGCTGACCGGACCCACGGTAACTTCCAGAAACGTTGTCGACGCCTCCTTCACGTCAACGATGTGGAACGGTAGGGACAGAGGACTTCCGAAGACCTCGGAGAATTCTGGGAAGGGATTCTGAGACCCCGCCTCATCCGGAGACTCTGAGACCCCCCCCCCCCCCCCCCGCGCGAGCCTCATCCAAAGAGGCTACCTCTCGCCTCAAGCCCCAGGAGAGGCTCGGGTGCGGCCCGCAAGGAAGCTGCCACGTATCCCCCACGTATCCCCCGCGTATCCCCGCACTCAGAGGGCGTCACTGACCGGCGGAGCGCTCCTGCCCCGAAGTCCGGACACCAAGGGCCTGACCAGCTTCCCGAGCAAGTGAGCACGGCCGCGGGCAGGAAGCGGGCAGGAAGCGGGCAGGAAGCGGCCCGTCGCGCAGGAGGCTCCGGCGGGAGCGGAGAGGGGTTCGGCCGCGGAAGCCTTCCGTGCAGACCGAGTGCGAACCACGGGGAACGGAGACGGACCTCAGGGAGACGAAGGCAGAGCCCCGGGGCGCAGAGGGAGGAGCAAGCCACCACCAGAAGCACACGCCTCGGAGGACACTTGGTCCGTGCAAGGAACCTGGTCAGGGGCCGCCATGGACAATGTCCCCAAAGAAGCAATGACAGTGCTGCTGGGGAAGAGTCAACTGGAAACCCGAGGAGGGGAGAGCACAGAGGCATCTTAGGCCAGTGCCACCGAAGAACTTCCTACTTCTCCCTCTGCGGCCCCCCATCCATTCCCCAGACCCTAGGCAGATCCAGAACAGCAGCTGCGAAACAGACCGGAGAACACGCAGATGGAAGGAGTTTCACCTTTTTTTTTTTTAAGATTTTATTTATTTATTTGATAGAGATCACAAGTAGGCAGAGAGAGAGAGGAGGAAGCAGGCTGTCCGCAGAGCGGAGAGCCCGATGCGGGGCTCGATCCCACAACCCTGGGATCATGACCCGAGCCGAAGGCAGCGGCTTTAACCCGCTGAGCCACCCAGGCGCCCTGGAAGGAGTTTCACCTTTGAATTAAATTAGAAACGCTGAGTTTCATTAGTAAGACTATGTACATATTACACAAACTGGGCACTGTACAGCCAAATTAAGAGTTTGTATCTTAGGGGCGCCTGGGTGGCTCAGGTCATGATCTCAGGGTCTTGGAGAGCATCACACCCCCCCAGCAGGGCGCCTGCTCTCCGCCTCCCTCTGCTCACAGGCGCTGCGCATGCACGCTCTCCTTCCCTCCCCCTCTGTCAAATAAATAAGTAAAATTTTTTAAATAAAATCTTTTAAAAAAATATTTTTATAATGGAGATTTAGGTGCATATGAAACAAAATTAAAATAAACACTCCAAAGACTAACAGTGATTTTTCTGGAACAACAGAGTTATTGGTAGAATTTTGCCCTTTCTCTATTTCCTAAATTCTATTATTACAGATATGTTCTTTTGCAGTGAAAAAAAGTTTAATAGGCAAAATTAAATAAACATTAAATTTGGGTTTTTTTTCAATTACCATTTGTTATAGTATGGGGCCACCCTGCATAAAATTAGAGTCCTCATGTTTATGGAAGAATTAAGTTCTTAAGACCTTATATAATTCAAAACTAGCAAAAAATGGGAGATAGGGGTGCCTGCGTGGCTCAGGCGGTTAACCATCTGCCTTTGGCTCAGGTCATGATCCCAAGGTCCTGGGATGGAGCCCCACATCAGGCTTCTTGCTCAGCAGGGGCCTGCTTCTCCCTCTGCCTGCTACTCTCCCAGCTTGTGTGCTCTCTCGCTCTATCTCTGGCAAATAAATAAATAAAATCTTTTTTTTTTTTTTTAAGATTTTATTTATTTGACAGACAGAGATCAGAAGCAGGCTCCCCGCTGAGCAGAGAGCCCAAAGTGGGGCTGCATCCCAGGACCCTGAGATCATGACCTGAGCCAAAGTCAGAGGCCTAAACCCACTGAGCCACCCAGGCGGCCCAGTAAACAAAATCTTTTTTAAAAAATGGGAGATAGTCTTATACGGCAGTATCATAAACAGTTTATAATTCAGTTGATAATTCAATTTTTCTTGTTTTGTTTTGGGAGCATGGGGGGAAAGTAGTTCCTCATACCTTCTATTTCGAATCCTCAGAGAAGCTGAACGGTACAATGAAGACCCACAGTCCTCCACCCAGATCCACTACTTCGCTCCATCATTACCTGGCCAACCATCCATGTGCGTGTGCGTGAGCACATACACACGCACACACACACCCTGCAAGACACACACATGTGTAGAATGAACCACTTGCGTGTGGGAGGCACCGTGACACTTTACCCTTAAATACTGCAAATGCACCTCCTAAAAAAGGCAAGACAGACTGCAGAACCACAATACCATTATCACAATACAGGAAATTAATGAAGAGCCAATATTATCTACTTCAAAAAATCTATTTCAAATATTCTCAAGTGTCCAGACAATGGCTTTTTCTCTTCAAGATCAAGGATTGTATGATGCATTTGATTATGTTTCATTAGTCTTTTTAAACCTAGAACTGTCCCCACTCCACATTTTATTGTGTTTATGATGCTGACTCTTTATCTATTTCTGGGGACACCTCGGTGGCTCAGTCAGTTAAACGTCTGCCTCTGGCTCAGGTCAGGATCCCGAGGTTCTGGGATCAAGCCCTGCATCGGGCTCTCTGATCAGCGGGGAGCCTTCTCTCCCTCTCCCTCTGGTGCTCCCCCTGCTTGTTCTCCCGCTGTCAAATAAATAAGTAAAATCATATATATTTTTTTAATTTAATTTTTTTTTTAATGTAGGCTCCACACCCAACAGGGGACTTGAACTCACGACCCTGGGATCAAGAGTCACATGCTCTACGCACTGAGCCAGCCAGCCACCCCAGACACTGACTCTTTCTAGAGTCCGGCCCGTTGTCCCCAAGACTATCCCACATTCTGGGTTGGTCTGATTGTTTCCCCGCAATTAAATTCAGGCTAATCATTCTTGACACAGAAGTACACAGACAATACTGTATACATCTCACCATACCCATCCTATCAGGAGGCACACAAGGCTGGTTTAATACAGATGACGAAGCTGAACTTGACTCTGTGTGGAATCCAGGCACATCATCTCTCCCCCCACATCCATGTGTTCACTAACTGGGAAGCGACACTGAGCTTTCACATCTGGAACATTTACTGGGACTTCCTTCACTCCGTTTGTAAAGGTACATTTTATCCTGTGTGAAGAGCAAAACATCTGAAAGGGGATGTTCCCCCCACTGATTTATTTTTGGCGCATCTAAGTGCATTAGTTTGGGGGATGATATTTTGAAACTATGTGACTATCTGTTCCCCAAAGGCATTTCACCCAATCCTTGCTTAAATCAATTATTACACTGGGGATTGAAAACAAGTGATTTTCTAATTCAATCATGGCTTCTATATTTATTATCTGAAAACATTCGACAAAGACTCTCTCCTGTGCCTCCTCTTTGTTGAGTAGCACAACTGATTTTTTTTTTTAATTTGATACACTAGAATCCACATGCTCATTATATAATCACTGCGCTCATCTTTGATGCCCAAATCGTCCCCAATTTGGCCTGCGGGAAACTCTTTAAGCTGGTTCTTATGTCCTTTTTGACGTATCTCCGTCAGTCACTGAAGATCTACTTGCCCGACGAGATGTCCCAGGCCCATGTTACTCTCCTTTCCTCAACCCTGGAAGAAGTCATTTCTCCAAGAAGCTCTGGTTCCTTTAAGTGAAGGACATTTAGAAAACTAGATCTGAGTGCTCACTACCTCTGTTTCTAGGCCTGTGGCATAACAAAGCATACATCTGTTCTTTGTCCCCAGTTCCTGGCAGGGAGCTTCAAAAAACCTTGGCAATCTCTAAGTGCCAGAAGGGTCATTGTTATGCAAATGAGGTGGCTGGAGGGGGGGGTCCCTAAATAGCTTCAGGATGGGGGCTGGTCATCGGAAAGACCAACCAACTTGGTGCAACTTTGGGCCAGCTGGATCTGCAGGGCAAGAAACAGGAAGGGAGGTCAGCTGGAGAACGAGTTCAATCACATGGCCAATGATCTAATGAGTCGGGCCTATGCAATGAGACCCCAATAAAAGTTCTGGACGTGAAAGCTCAGCACAGCTTCGTCAGTGAACACGTGGTGTGGCGGGAAGGGGCCATGTGCCTGGATTTACAGAAACTCGAGTCTCTTCCCCATCCCTGTTCTCAGACCTTGCTATGTGTCTTTTCCACTGGTTGTTTCTAATTTGTATCCTTTCAAACTGTCACTGTGAGTGCTTTTGGTGAGTTCTGGGTCATTCCAGCAAGTTACCGAACCGGGAGATCATGAGACCCCCAAATTTATAACCAGTTGATCCGAAATGCAGGTGGCCCCCAACTGAGAGCTGCCAACGGGAGCGGAGGCAGTCTCGTGCAAGACCAGGACCTGAGCCTGCAGAGTCCGAGGCTACCTCAGGTAGTGTCGGAGTCCAACTGAAACAGGCCACTCGAACGGGGCATTAGCTGGTGTCGGAGCACGAAGGGTTCTGGGGCACCTGGCTGGTGCAGTCGATTAACATCCGACTCTCGGTTCCGGCTCAGGTCGTGATCCCACTATCATGAGACCGTGCGAGCCCACGTCAGCCTCATGTCAGGCTCTACACCCAGCTCGGAGTCTACTTGAGATTCTCTCTCCCTCTCCCGCTGCCCCTCCTGCTCGTGCTCTCTCTTTCTCAAACAAATATATCTTTAAAAAACCAAAGAATACAAAAGGTTCTTTCTGCCAACACAGCTACAAAATACTATTTACACACACACACACTCAAATTATAAATGTGCAAATGTGCCACGGCAGTAAACACATTTTTTTTTTTAAATCGTACATTCAGGTCAACTCCCAGATCAAATCCAACAGCACATGAAAACCACATTAATACACGTGGATCCACCTTATTTATTAATCTTTTTTAAGCAGGCTCCATGCCCAGTGCAGAGCTCAACACAGGGCTCAAACTCATGACCCCGAGATTAAGACCTGAGCTGAAAGCAAGAGTCGGATGCCGAGCCAACTGGGTCACACGCGCGGCCCCCGCCCGGCTGCTTTCCACAGCTGCACAACAGTATCTACACAGTGTGGATAATTCCTGCTTTTCCGACCAAGATCTGGCAGTTGTTCACTACATATGCTTCCAGCTGGCCTCGTGTGTTTACTGTTTTCTACCTGTAAACCTGGGTCTGCAAGGCAAATCGCACATCTGGGCTCGCTAGATCGTGCGTAAATGCACGAGAATTTGGTAGGCTGCCAAGAGCCCCTCCGCACAGGTTACGCCACTCCAGACTCCCATCACCAAGCTGCGAATGCCTGTTCTCCCCGAGCCTCACCAGCCACGGTCCAGTTTCTGAATATTTGCTGTTTGGGCAGGTGAGAAATCTAGGTCAGTGCGGTTTTAATGTGCATATCCTTCATTTTAAGTGAATCTGAGCATTCTTTCACATGCTTAAAGACTTTTTTAGAGACTTGCCTATTTGGGGGTTTTGGACAATTTTTTCCATTAGGTTTTAGGTCTTTCTTCTTTCAACTTCTAAGAGCAATTTGTAGAGTAGAAAAATTAACTCCTTCTTTTTTATATAAAGGGCAAATATTTTCCCCTCTTTATCATTTGTCTTTTGACATGCAAAATCTCTTTTAAAAACCACTGACAAATTCAATCTTTTATTGCTTCTAGATTTTTTAATTTTTTTAAATTAACATATAATGTATTATCTGTTTCGGGGGTACAGGCCTGTGATTCATCACTTACACACTTCACAGCGTTCACCATAGCACATGCCTTCCCCAGTGTCCATCACCCAGCCACCCTACTACTTATAGATTTTGAATCATATAGAAAACCTTCCTCCAAGTTCAAAATAATACATCTAACTCAACTCTGTTATTTATATATATTTTTCAACACTGAGATCTCTGACCCAATGTAATTGATTCTGACATACGTAAGAAGCAGAGCCAATTTTAAATTTTCACAAGTAGCTATCTACTTGCCAATATCATCTCTCTTAAAAGTGTATTTTTCCCTCACGGAAAAGAGATACCACCTTTTTATATATAAAATTCCCATATATTTTGGGGTCTATTCCTGAAATTTTACTCTGTTGCGTGTATCTGTCTCAAAAGGAGCCAAAAGTAAGTTTTAGTATCTAGTAGGACTGGTTCTTCTCGTTACTATACCAAGGCTTTCCTGACCACTCTCGTATGTTTATTTTTCCATATGAATCAAGGAGGCTAGCTCCAGGAAAAAAAAAAAGTTATTGAAACTTAATTTTTTAATGGGATTTCATCAAATTTGTGTACTAAAGAGAAACGGCATCTTTAGAACACTGAGTCACCGTATCTAAAAACAAGAGGTATGACTGACTGTTCAAGGCATTTTTATATCTTTCAGGAATGCTTTCAGTTTTCATTAGAGACTTAGGACATTACTTTTTAGATTCATTTCTATATACTTATTTACCTTTTATATAGATGCTGTAGAGAGATTTTTCTCTTTCACCAGGGCTTCTAACTGGTTATTGTTTGGAAATATATTATTATATCCTGTTACTTTACTGATTTCTTTCATCTGAGGTTGTGTTAATTTTATCATTGATTTTCTTGGATCTTTCCACAGTTTTACCTCTTTTGTTTCTAAAACTTACGCACTTGCTTCATGTGTATTAGAATATTCTCACTTCCCAAAACTCATGCATAAATCGAGTCTATATATTTTTATGCTATTGTGTATATACACTAGTTCAATTTCAGATCATGGAATCTGTGTGAATTCCTACCGTACTGTCCATTCTCACGTTCCTCTCGTCACTGCCACAATGACAAGCCAAACTAACAACTCCCGAATTCCTAGGGCCTCCACCCACGCTGATCTTAGCCCCTACAAACCAAAGTGCTGTCCCTAAACCCAACACTGCTGTCTCTATGACAGGGAAGCAACTGTAAGAGAGTTCCACCTGGAATCCCAACACGATCTCTTCCCGCTGTTCAACCTGTCTCTTCAGCCACAACACTGAATGAAGCCCCTCCAACCATCTACCCTTTCCTCAACTTCTGCCCTAAGATTCACCCGTCCTCCTACAAGCTCACATAAAAATAGCAAAGAAATGGAGCAGCTCAGCCAGGTAAGCGTCTAACTCTTGATCTAGGCTCAGCTCATACTCTCAGGGTCCTGAGATACAGCCCTGCCTTGGGCTCTGCCTTGGGTGTGGAGCCTGCTCGAGATCCTCTCTCTCTGCCCATCCTCTTCCCCCTGCCCTGCTCGCACTCTCTCCTCTAAAAGAAATTAAAATTTTTTAAAAAATTGTTAAAAGATGGCAAAGAAATGTAACACTCTCAGGAAGGAGGCCAAGAAAGAAGACTCAGATGGAGCTGACACCCACACCGAATGTGAGGTGGCAGCCAGCTGCAGGGTCCAAGCCAGCCTCTCCCAGAGTCACACTACCTTTTCTCTCTTCACGCAGCTCACAATCCTGCCGAGGTCCTCAACATCAACGACAGGATTTAGATTCTGATGGTCTTCGGTACCAGACTCTTCCTCACTGGTGCTCTCAAAGGGCTCTTCCTCCTGGAACATCAACACACCAGAAACACACTGTTCAAAGTAGCAAAACTCCCAAATTGTGAGTTCCTGGAGAGATGTGAGATATTTTAGGCTAGAGGTCAGCAAACCATGGCCCTCAAGCCGAATGCAGCCGTCACTTTACACATCTGTAGCTATTTTCGTGACATGGTGGCAGAATTAACAGCTGCAACAGAAACCATCTGACCCATAAAGACGGTATATTTACCAGCGGGCCCTTTACAGAAAAAGTTTCCTGACCTCTGTCTGAGACACAGAAGCAACCAGGCTTAGTGAGGAACTAAATGCAAGAATGAGGAAAAGGAAGGAATTAAGCATGGCTTTCAAGTTTCTTCTAGAAGTAATTGAGATGGTGATGCCGTTTACTGAAATGAGAAGGATGTGGGGAGAAACAGACCAGGAGCAGAAATGAAAAGCTCCATTTTGAATGTGTGAAGTATGAGATGCCTCAGACATTCAAGCAGAGATTTTTAAAGAGGATGCACAGAAGGAACAAAATTTAGGGTAAACCTCGGGGCTGGAAACATAAACCTGGGACTGGCTGGCACACAGACACAACACACGGCCACGAAACTGGATAAGCTCATCCAGGAAGAAAGTACCAACAAAGAACCACGCACCAAGCCCTGAAACATTCTACCACGTAGAAGTTGGATAAAGGAGGATGATCCCAAGTGAAAAAGAAAGCAAAGTACGAGAATGGTATCATGAGAGTCAGGAGGAGAGTGATTCAAAGAAGGAGTCAGTACCAGACACTCCTGAGAGATCAAGTAAAATGAAGACACAGAAATATCCTCAGGGCATGACAACACCGTGTCCTGGGACCTAGGAAAGTGCAGGTGCTGTGGGGCAGAGAGCCAGCCCCGAGTGGGTGAGTGTGACCTGGGACTTCTGCTCCCAGATGCCGGGTGGAAGACACTTTGGAAAATAACACCAGGGCGCCTGAGTGGCTCAGCTGGTTGAGTGTCTGCCTTCGGCTCGGGTCATGGTCTGGAGTCCTGGGATCGAGCCCCGCATCAGGTTCCCTCCTTGGCAGGGAGTCTGCTCCTCTCTCTGCCTGCTGTTCCCGGAGCCTGGGCGCTCGCTCTCTCTTCCACTCTCATTCCATATCAAATAAAAAAATAAAATATTTAAAAAAAAAAAAAAGAGGGGCGCCTGGGTGGCTCAGCGGGTTAAAGCCACTGCCTTCAGCTCTGGTCATGATCCCAGGGTCGTGGGATCGAGCCCCGCATCAGGCTCTCTGCTCTGCAGACAGCCTGCTTCCTCCTCTCTCTCTCTGCCTCTCTGCCTACTTGTGATCTCTATCAAATAAATAATATAAAATCTTGAAAAAAAAAAAAGAACACTAAATAACAGAATATTTTAATAGCACAATTTTAAATGTGTCACTGAGTTGGCAAACATAGGATGAATTCAAAGAGGACAACTATGAACTAAAAAGGGTTAAGAGGTAAGCAAGAGAAGGAGCTGAGAGTATCGGCCGGCCTCTAGAGAACCTGACAGCCAGACAGGACCAGGGAAAAGCAGGCAAAGTTGAGGACATGATACGGGGACAAGAGACTAACACAGAAGACCAAAGTCAAAGCTGGCTCCCCATGAGGCTGCATTTCTCATATACAGATAAATTAGAAATAAGTATTCTGCGCAAGAGGAGAAAGCAGAGAAGACAGGCAGAAAATTAGGGGGAAAAAACAGAGCAAAGAAAAGATAGAAGAATTTTATTCAAAGCTTCTAAAGTTTCTGGGAGGGGTAGAAGAGAATCTTATAATAAAAATTCAGAATCAAATTAAACTGAAGTTCCCAAAAGCAATACTCTATCTAGAAGACAGTTGATCAATGTGGTCAATTTTCTGGGGGAAAAAACGAAATTTACTCTGAGCTAGAACTCTACTCAGTGAAGCATCAGTCAACTCTGAAGGCACAATAAAGACATGCAGACATGAAAATTCTGAAAATTTCTTTCCAAAACAACCCTCCTCACACCCTGGAGAATGTGCTCCAAAACGAGAGTCAACCAAGAAATAAAAAGATAGAAGATACCGGGACGCCTGGGTGGCTCAGGTGGTTGGGCGGCTGCCTTTGGCTCAGGTCATGATCCCAGTGTCCTGGGATCGAGTCCCACATTGGGCTCCTTGCTTGGCAGGGAGCCTGCTTCTCCCTCTGCCTCTGCCTGCCACTCTGTCTGCCTGTGCTCGCTCCCTCTCTCTCTCTGACAAATTAAAAAAAAAAAAATCTTAAAAAAAAAAAAAAGATAGAAGATACCAGAACCAGGGACTCCAACCCAGGAAGCCGGTCAAAGGAAGGACTTCATCCACACCAAGTCTCAGAGAACAGCCACGCCTCCAAAACCGTGGAGGAGAAAGGACTCGTGAGAACCCTCCAAGAAATAAAAAAAGACTACAGGATACTGAAAAATAATTTTCAGTTCCACTAGAATTCTGGAATCCATCAGTGACAGACATAGAGAGAGCAAAGCAGATGCAGCCAGTATCTAAGGGAAGTAAGTGTACAGGAATGGACACGGGACACCACAGAACACACGTGGGA
This sequence comes from Taxidea taxus jeffersonii, assembly GCA_003697995.1. Classification (NCBI taxonomy): domain Eukaryota; kingdom Metazoa; phylum Chordata; class Mammalia; order Carnivora; family Mustelidae; genus Taxidea; species Taxidea taxus. Next base: position 79,305 of record ML105330.1, read on the forward strand.
GGGAGCACATGCACAGTCAACTAACACGGTCTGGCCAGAAAGTGCGGTCCAACTGCACAAAGAAAATGAGAGGAAGGGAAGTGATACCGTGTGCGTGTGTCCATGTGAAACAGAGACAGAGATTTTGAAGTGTCTTAAAAATCAAGAAATAGGGACGCCTGGGTGGCTCAGTGGGTTAAGCCACTGCCTTCGGCTCAGGTCATGATCCCAGCGTCCTGGGATCAAGTCCCACATCAGGCTCTCTGCTCAGCAGGGAGCCTGCTTCTCCCCTCCCCTCTCTGCCTGCCTCTCTGCCTGCTTGTGTGATCTCTATCAAATAAATAAATAAAATCTTAAAAAAAAAATCAAGAAATAGCAAGAAGAGCCTATTATTTAGGAATACAGAAGCAAATATCTGATGAAAAAGCTAGATTTAAAAATGACTGCCCTGGGGAAATAAGAATTAGAATAAGGCAAAAGAGCATAGTTCTTAATTACAAGCCTAGGAGCACTATTTGAGGGTTTAAATGTACAAATGTTACTTTTGATTAAAAAAAAATTTTTTTTAATCTAAGTTTGTTTAAATGTTAAGACCCGAGGCTGATGTCAGCAAAAATGGCAGAGTAGATAACTCCACGGGCCTGTCCTCCCACAGAAACAACTAAAACTTAAGATTTAACTCTGACTAATTCCCAGACATCTGACAAAGGTTTACAAGAACCAAGTAAACACTGAATCGAGAAAAAGGAAACTTGTGGTGCGTGGGTGGCTCAGTCGGTTGAGCCGACTCTTGATTTTAGCTCAGGTCATGATCTCAGGGTCCTGGGATCGAGTCTCACATCAGGCTCCACACTGAGCGGGGAATCTGTTTGAAACCCTCTCTCCCTCTCCCCCTGCCCCTCCCCCTCCTCGAGCCCACGTACACATGCTCTCTAAGATGAATAAATAAATCTTAAAGACAATTATCACATGAGCTCTCTGATACGAGGAATTTGAGAGGCAGGGCAGGGGGTTGTAGGGGAAAAGGAAGGAAAAAGTGAAACAATATGGGATCGGGAGGGAGATAAACCATAAGACTCTCTAAATCTCACAACACTGAAGGCTGCTGGCAGGTGGGGGGGGGGGCAGGGACAGGGAGGCTGGGGGATGGACACTGGGGAGGGCGTGTGCCATGGTGAGTGCTGTGAAGTGTGTAAACCTGGCAATTCCCAGACCTGTACCCCTGAAACAGATAATACATCATATGTTAATAGAAATAAATAAATAAATAAATAAATCTTTTAAAAAAAAGAAAAGGAAATGCAAAACAACATCCAAGGAAATCTGTCACAACGCTAGCCGAACACAAACTTGAAGAAACAGATTTCAGAAAGCATGCACAATAGACAGTTCTCACAAAGATGGTTTTCAAGTCACTAAACAATTACAACCCAGGAAACTAAAAAATAAACCCTGAGCAGGGAAAGAATCTGATTTCCAGAGTTAACATATTACAATATTCAAAACTTGCAGCTTTCAACACAACCAGCACAAAGAAGGAATAAAATGGTCTGGCCTACCCGAAGGAGAAGGAGAAATCAACCGAAACCATCCCTGAGGAAACGCAGACTTCCCTGATAAAGACTTCAAGTCGATGGTCTTAAAAATGCTCCAAGAGAGAGAAAAAAAAAATGCCCCAAGAGGACACCTGGGTGGCTTAGTGGGTTAAGATCCCGGGGTCCTGGGATCGAGCCCCACATCGGGCTCTCTGCTCAGCAGGTAGCCTGCTTCCCCCCCTCTCTCCGCCTGCCTCTCTGCCTACTTATGATTTCTGTCAAATGAACAAATAAAATCTTAAAAAAAAAAATGCTCCAAGAGCTAAAGGAAACCAGAATGACGTCCCAATAGAGAACATTAACACAGAGACAGAAATTATAGAAAGGAAACAAAGAAATTCTTGCTCTGAAAAGTCTAATAACCAAACTAAAAATGTCACTAGAGGGTTTCAGTAGCAGATCTGGGCAGGCAGAAGAAAAGGAAACACGAGCACGGATCAGTTGGAAACAGGCCGATCTGAAAACAAGTGTACCAACACCTAGAAAAGAGGCACTCTGAAACAAGCAGTGCCTGCACGCAACCAAGAATGTACTAAACACCAATGCATCGTATCCTTTACAACAGTTAATCGGTTCATCATATGTACGTGCACTTTACCTCAATTTTCTTAAACAGTGTAAAAAGATATTAAGGACCAACGGGAGGGACGATAAGCAAACAAAAGCAAAAAGACCAGCTAGAAAAGAGAACAGAAAATAGAAACAGCAGTTGAGGGGCACCTGGGTGGCTCAGTGGGTTAAAGCCTCTGCCTTCAGCTCGGGTCATGGTCCCAGGGTCCTGGGATCAAGCCCCGCATCCAGCTCTCTGCGCAGCAGGGGACCTGCTTCCTCCTCTCTCTCTCTGCCTGCCTCTCTGCCTACTTGTGATCTTGTGATCTCTATCTGTCAAATAAATAAATAAAATCTTAAAAAAAAAAAAAAAGAGGGGCGCCTGGGTGGCTCAGTGGGTTGGGCCTCTGCCTTCGGCTCAGGTCATGGTCTCAGGGTCCTGGGATCGAGCCCCATATCGGGCTCTCTGCTCAGCAGGAAGCCTGCTTCTCCCTCTCTCTCTGCCTGCCTCTCTGCCTCCTTGTGATTTCCGTCTGTCAAATAAATAAATTAAAAAAAAAAAATCTTTAAAAGAAAAAACAGCAGTTGAAACATACAGAACAAAGAAAACATTTGTTTCTCACTTGCTTTTCCTGTTCCTTTGAACAGGATGATTACAAGGCACGTGCATAAGTTTACAGAACAATATAGTGGAAGAGACTAACAAGAGACAGAAAGAGACCCAGAAAACACAGAGAAAAAGCCCTTGATCCCAGAGCACACAGAGTGGCTTTGACAGGAGTCGGGCCCACAGTGTCCTGTGGCACAAGAGACGGGGAGGGAAGCGTTATATGACATCTCTGGCAGCTTCCTATGATAGCTGGAGAGCAAGCAGGGAGAAAAAGTACTGAACAGCCAGTCATCTGGGAGAACGAGAAAGGGAACTTAAACAAGAATGCTGGACGCTGCTGGGCAGGTCTGAGTGCACACATGGGCCTAGAATCAGGGCCAAGGAGCAAGCAGCAGGCAGACAGGCGGGCAAGGGTAGGTTCCAACCTGGTCTGGGGTTTGACCAGTCGGGTTAGGAGACTGGAAGGCAAGCCAACCGGAGATTGTAAAAGAATGAGCATAAAACCCAAACTGGGTAAGGACAGAAGCGGCGTAAGCAATTTTCATGATCCAATGAAAAAGGTATGGAATCAGAAGAATTTTTTTTTTTGGAACCAAAAGAATTTTAAAGTAGGGCATGTGAGAGATCAGAGGCGAGGTCATGAGAACATGAACTTTCAAAGTCGACTGAGGTGAGAGACCGAGGTGAGCGAAGACAATGGCTGCTGGAGGTGTGAAGCCAGGCACCTGGCAGACTGGGACACTGGATCAGTCACCTGCACGAATGGCTTTTCCCCAAAGGAGAATGACAGGAACAGGGTGGAGAGAAAGTGAAGGGGTTCCTGAATGCCGGGAGCCAGCGGGTGACCAAAGGAGGACAGACAGCCGTGACGACAGCGGCGGTGGAAGAGTCGGGTGACGTGCGCTTCCACGGAACGAGGGTCCCTGAACAAGGACCAGAGACATGTTCCGAAAGTGAGGGACAAAAGGAGAGGAATCCAGGGGGACGGGCAGCCTTCCAGTCTGCGTGACTAATGCAGTCGTCCAGTGACAGAGATTGGGAGGAAGACGTGCGTAGCGGATACGAGGACGGGACACGTAACCCCGGCCTCCCGCCAGCCCAGGGGACGGCCAGGAGGCCGGCGCCTCGCAAACGCCCCGCGGGGCCGCACATCCTCCTTCTAACCAGGAGCCGGGGAAGGCATTTCTCGGGGCAGAGGAGAGGCCCAGCGAGCATCCCCGCACACAGGACAGCGGCGAGGCCGGACACAGGGGCTGCGTACCGCGGACGACTCGCACCGGCCTCTCGTGCAGCTGCCGTCACAGGGCGTTTTCTCTCCTTTCTCCAGCGTCTGCAGCCGAGCAAGGAACTTGGTCTTCCAGGCTCCGAAGTCCGCTTCGATGCTGCCGTGCTTGCTGCTAGCCACGTCACTGTCCCCCTCCCCTCTCGCCACCACGCGATGGGCACCCAGCATCCAGAGCCACTTGTCAACATTCTTGCCAACCTGCAAGACGACGGAAGGGCTAAGACGCAATCCTCGAAACCGCAGGCTGGGAGCGGCTCTGCAAAAGGCCCGAGTTCTTCCGGGACCCCGTCACCGACCCCGTCACCGGCTGCTGCCCGAAGAGGGAACTTGGCCTAAACGCGCCCTCCAGCCCCAGCCGTGACCTACAAACATCACGCCGGCTACATCTGACAGAACCGGCAAAAGACTTCTTGAACAAAGGGACATCCCTTTTCCTAGAGTGAGGGTTGCTGCCTTTAACACTGAAAACTACTATTCTAAGTCATGATCTATTTGTTAGCGAAATAACTTTGTTCCAAAATGCAGCAAAGCCCATCTTAATAACAAAGGACAATGCAGTCCATCCGGCAAGACTCAGACTTCACCAGTTCCGAACCTGAACGCGCTGCAAGCAGCAGCGGCCGACGGCGCTCGAGCTGGTAACGGGGGTTACCAGGCAGCCCGGTGAGGAGCTGACAGTCCGAACAGGCTTTCCGAGCGGCCGCGCGTGCAACAGAACATGTACATACCTGCGCTGAACCAGTCTGGGGTCTACCTCCTTAGAAAATATGGTCAGAAGCACACACCTTGATACAACAACTAAACGACAACAAACTGAAGGAAAGATCCCCACCTTCCACCTTCACTCACGTTCTAGCGAAGACAGGTGGGCCAGGCTGGGCCCATTTGGGGGAGGTACATATATACAAAAGTTCTAGTAACTGTCAAGAACCATGAGAAACAGATGCTCTGTATTTTTTTTTTTTTAATTTAAAGTATAGAGAACAGGGCACCTGGGTGGCTCAGTGGGTTAAGCCTCTGCCTTTGCCTCAGGTCATGTGTCTCAGGGTCCTGGGATCGAATCCCACATCAGGCCCTCTGCTCAGCAGGGAGCCTGCTTTCCCCTCTCTCTGCCTGCCTCTCTGCCTTGTGATCTATCAAATAAATAAATAAAATCTTTTTAAAAATAAATAAATAAATAGGGGCGCCTGGGTGGTTCAGTGGGTTAAGGCCTCTGCCTTCAGCCCAGGTCATGATCCCAGGGTTCTGGGATTGAGCCCCACATCGGATTCTGCTCAGCAGGGAGCCTGCTTCCTCCTCTCTCTGCCTCTCTGCCTACTTGTGATCTCCATCTGTCAAATAAATAAAATCTTTAAATAAATAAATAAATAAACAAACAAATAAAGTATAGGGAACAGACTACAAAATAAAAGGAGCCAAATTAACTTCATTTAGAAAAAAGATCTAGGAAAACAAAACAATGTTTTATTACTTAAAAGACAGTGAATGCCTTTCTTCTACTTCCCTTTAAAAATCAATGACTAAAAGACAAGGAGCTCAACTATATCCAGGCTTAGCTTGAATAAAGGTTGCTCAACAACAGAACAGGCGGCTGAGAAAGTCCAGAGAATCAGTGATCTTCATCCACAAGGTTGCCTGGGGACAGCACCCTGAACACAGTGGCCATGAACCCAGGCCACTATGACACCAGACAATAGGAGGTATAAGCATTTTATTCAATAAAAATTTCCTTGGGAACCTACTGCACCCCAAGCTTGGATACATATATGTAGCAATTCCCCCCTATAAAGAGTAACACAAGAAGTTTATTATTAAACACCAAAGTTTGGGGACAACTTCACATACACGTGTGAATTTTTTTAAATTATAATAGAGAATTTATCCCTGTATTTCAACTCACACCTACCTTGTTGAAGTGGCTCGCATAGGCAGAATTTCCCAGGCCAAATACAGCATACCTCATACCCTTCAGGTAAGTTTTGCCAAACCGAAAATCACTGGATGCTTCCTCCAACCACTTGCAGAACCACTCTGCACTTTCAGGGGGTCGACCGTCGGTGTATGTAGCAACCACGAAGGCACAAACGTTTTTACTAGTAACCTAAAAAGAAAGCAATTATTTCAGAAGAATATTTAACATACAACTTATCAGTAAAGAAAATCTCTCTTTGAAATGCTGACAACCATGGGCGCCTGGGGGGCTCAGTCATTAATGTCTGCCTTTGGCTCAGGTCATGATCCCAGGGTCCCAGGATGGAGCTCTGCTTCGGGCTCCCTGCTCAGCAGGAAGCCTGTTTCCCCCTCTCCCACTTCCCCTGCTTGTGTTCTCTCTCTCACTGTGTCTCTCTCTGTCAAATAAATAAATAAAATCTTTTAAAAATAAATAAAATAAAATAAAAATGCTGACATCCACATGAATACTAATCTCTAAGGACAAAGGTGCTTTCAAAATGTTATTCATTTTCAAAAGTAAAAGAAAATGGAGCAAGGACACCTTGCATGGGGAGAAAACCCAGTCTCCTGCTCCTGCCAATATACTCCCCAGGGCCCCTAACTATATACTCCATTCCAATACCCAAGCAGTAGTTCCTACGGTCTCCAGTTGCCATACGGGAAACAAAATCCAAATCAGGAAGAAACATAGAAAGAGATCTTTAAAATTAACTAAAAAATTAAAGCAACAAAACTTTTTAAATGTCAAGTAACTTATTCACTTGGTACCGTCATCTGCATGGGAAACAAAATACCCCTCCATCCTGCCGGCCACGGTTTCCAGCTCTTTGAATACACCTTAAAAATTCTAAGTCATGGGACGCCTGGGTGGCTCAGTTGGTGAAGCGGCTGCCTTCGGCTCAGGTCATGATCCCAGTGTCCTGGGATCGAGTCCCACATCGGGCTCCTTGCTTGGCAGTGGGCCTGCTTCTCCCTCTGCCTCTGCCTGCCACTCTGTCTGCCTGTGCTCGCTCCTGCGCTCTCTATCTGACAAATAAATTAAAAAAAAAAGTTCTACGTCATGAGGTATGCTATAAGCAATCCATTATTAATAATAAAGTCTAAAGGCTGCTAATAATTTTTCACAGGTAATTCTGAGCAGATTCAAGCTCACTCATTTGCACTCCACTGTTCTATGGGAGAAAGAAATGGTCACAGCTGGGCTCTCCACAGCTGGCAAAGTTCATCGACCCCCACTCTACGAGCTTCAGAATCATCCGGAGCACCTGTGAATTACCGTCCACACCCAGGGCTGCGCTGCATTTCTGGCAAGTTCCCAGGAGATGCTGACACTGCCCATTCAAGGACCACAGCCTAAGCACCCCTGCTGTAAGGACACTCCCCTGAGCACAGCTAAAAGGGGATTTCTCAGGTGAAGAAATCACACCCACGGAGATGGCAGCGCACGGACATCACACAGGTAGTAAGAGATTTCTCTGCCTTCAAAATCCCTACTCGGCTCCCGGCCTCTCAGCTCACACGCGGTTCACAGGCCCAGCTCGTGCCACGATCGCCCTCGCTCGCCCTCGCTTGCCCTCGCTCGGCTCCGAGGTCGGGAGCAGAAGGGAGGAGGGAGGAGGAGGGGGGAGGAGGAGGGAAGAGGAGGAGGGAGCGGCAAACCAGCACCGCCGCCCACGCTCACCGCCGCCACAGGGAAGACCGCAGGCCAGAGGGCCGGCCCCACGCCACATACTCGGCGCCTCGGACACTGCGAACTCCACCGACTCGAGCTCCTTAGCATGAACGTTACGTTTGTTCCGAAGACTCTATTTATCCCGGAACGCAGCGGTCAGTCCCACCTGAGTCTGGACTGAAGGAAAACATGACCCAGTCACCGACCTCCTCTACCAGATGATCATCTGGGTCACAGTCTTTCAGATCGACAACTGCCACAGGCAGATCTAGGGAGGTAACGGCTTCGGCAAGACTTGCTGCAAATCCCTAGTAGAGAAAAAAAGGAAAAAAGTCACACAAAGTCCTCAAGCTAAACAGGCAAAACACAGTCTTCGCGACGCCAGCTGCGAGGGGAACAAGGCATTTATCACGAGGAACCTTCTCAGTGACAAACACTCAGTGTCGTAAACACACGCCACTCCCACTCCCACGAGTCAGCCACCAGCTGTGCGGTCCTCACGCTGCACGGCCACATCCGGGCCAAAATCCAACCCGGCCTCCGGCGTCCCGGCGCCTCGCGCCGCTGGAATAGACACCAGGTGATAAGAAATCCTGAAGAGGGAAGAGCCGGTGACACACGAGAAACGAGACGGGAGCAGCAGATGGTCTGTAGACAGGCCAGATGCACCGCAAGCCCCGCAGCATCCGCCCTTCAGCCCCGAGAAAACACCCGCTGGCTCTTCTCCAGACAAAATGAACCCAATGTTGGGGAGAAGCCAAAACTGTAGCCACATGGCTAACGTCTAGGCAGCCTGGGAAACACGTTCATACTTTGCACGTGAGTAGGTAACAGTCGGCTCCCCACCTCCCAGGACGAGGCGAGGCCCACCGAGCAGCGATCACTTCGGCGGGCATCCACCGTGCAGACGCCATTCTGTCCCCACCGGCGACAACGCGCACAGTCCCCGGGGAGCCCACGTTCTAGCGGACAGAGACTGACAGACGTGGAAAGGAGAAAAGACACAGCTGATCTGGGGATGACCAGCGCTAGGAAGAAAACACGTCAGGGTAAGGGGGGAAAACACAGGGAAGGACAGGTACGGGACAACTGTCCTTTTACGCAGGGAGCGTCAGGACGGGTGCGTAAGACAAAAAATAAATATTCCGTCTTTCTCCCTAGTCCCTGGCACGAAACTCCTAAAACACTTTGCCCTTCCTGGCTTTGGTAAGCTAATGCGAGAACTCGTGGGGAGGCAGGCCCCGGGTAGCTCCAGGCTGGGGGCCGGTCACCAAAACCGAACTGTCAGCACCGTTGCTCCCAGGGAGTTCAATCGTCCGTGGCCTGGGATTTGAAACGTCCGGTAAAACCTTAAGTGACAGGACTCAGGGCGTCTGGGGGTGCTGCAGAAGAGACGGCGGCACGGAGTGGGCACGGGAGCTCCCAGCCACCCTCCCCGCCACCGTGCGCTGCGCGTGTCTACCGCTGTCGGCGGCTGCCTTGTGTCGCTCCTGGCAAACCGGGAGCTACTCAGTCCGGCAACTTCCCGATTCTGCGAATCCTTCCAGGGAACGATCAAACCTAAGGAGAGGACTGCGGGGTTGACTTTATAGCTGGTCCAGGCACAAGCACAGGTGGCCCCTGGGACCAGGGACGGGCCCTGAAGCGGAGACAACCGTGCAGACTGCGTCCTTACACCTGTGCAGTCTGACGAAAACTCTGCGTAGTTCGTGTCACAGCTGGACGGCCAGTGTGGAGAAACACAAGTACGTGGTGCGACAGACTTGAGCCGAGCCTGAAGCATGTGGGAGACAAGCCAGGAGGCTGCCCCACGCAGAGCAACGGGTAAGTGCAAAGGCCCACAGGAGGGAGCAGGCTCGGCAAGGAGGTCAACAGGACTGGGGACACGAGGACCAAGGACAAGAGGTAAAAGAGACGATGGAGAATCAGATGTGAGGGTCTCCGGCCACTGGGAGGGCTCGGATTTACTCTAAGTGAACGAGGAGGTCGTTGCTGGGTTTTAAGCTGAAGGGAACATGATTTCACTTAAGTTTTCGAAGTCCCCGAGCTACTGAGCTGAGCGGACACTGAAGCCAGGGGAGGGGCTAGCAGCACTGAATGACGGGGACCGACCCGCAGGGAGGTGACCGCAGTGACCCAGACAAAGGCAGAGGGTGCCGTGAGCCAGCGTGCTGAGAAGCAATTGGCTTCTGGATCCATTTTGAAAGTAAAACAAACAGCATTTGCTACAAACGGCATGGGGGTAGCAGGAAAAAGAAGAGAATTCAAAGATTTGTTGTTGTTTTAACTAGTCAACTGGAAGCAAACGGAAAGATGAAGTTGCCCTTTACTGAAATGGTAAGGGTTCTCAGTGGGAAAAAAATGGGAGTTCACTGGGACGCCTGGGCAGCTCGATCGGTTAAGCCTCAGCCTTCGGCTCAGGTCATGACCCCAGGACCCTGGGATGGAGCCCCGAGTCAGGGTCCTTGCTCAGCAGAGAGCCAGCTTCTCTCTCTGCCCGCTGCTCCCCCTGCCTGTGCTCCCTCTCTCCCTCTCTCCGACCAACAAATTTTTAAAAAAGGGAGGAGTTCGCGGGAGCGGACTAATGTTGAGATGCCTACAGACATCACGAGGAGACCTGGGATAGGCCACTGGATAGGAGAGACAAGTTGAGGGAACAGTTCAGATTAGAAACGGACACACACTAAGGCGTGAGGTCAGACCCAGTCCATTTGTGTCTGTAGGTAAAAGCTCCTGGGACCCAGTCGTGCCATTCCCGTCCCAGCGGTCTGTGGCCGCTGCCGCACTACAGCGCTGAGCTGAGGAGACGCAACGAGGCATGTGGCCCACAAAGACTACACACCTAAGAACACAGCGTATAAAATAAAATACCTTGCCCTTTATAGAAAAAGTTTGCCAAATTGTATCTAATGAATAATATAAAGCTCTAGATAACGAGATCCCTTAGAGTGAGTGCAAATAAAGACAGGGTCTCAGGGATCGTGCCTTGGGCCACTCCTATCTTTCAAGGTCAAGAAGATGAGGAGAAATCTTCAAATGATGAGGAAGACTAGCCTTGGCTGAGGAGGAGAACAGCGTCAAGGCAGACGAACAGTGAGAATTAATGAGCAACATGGAAGTCACTGGGAACACGTCGGGATGTGCAAGCCACACAAGAGCGGCCCAAGGCAAACAGGTGTAGGGAAATTAGAGATGTGGAGTTAGAGCCCAGACACATTCAAGGAGCTTTATTCTTAAAAAACAAAACAAAACAAAAAAAAACCTGACGTGGTAGTAGGAGGGGATGTGGGGTCAATAGGAAACGTGGCTTGCCCCGACCCACCAAGCACAGAAAATCTATAATCAAAGAACACAAATGCGTGCACACAGTAACAGAGAAAATCCACAACAGCTACCCCATCGTTCTGTCTGCTATATTAAGAGAAAACCACAGATCACTAAAAAGATCTTAAGAACAAGCAGCAGGAAGGAGAAATAGCAGCAACAGAAAAGGTGAGAAAGCAGACAAATCAGAGAACAGAAAAAATGAATTCACTGAGATATATTTTTTTTTTGAGATTTTATTTATTTGAAGGGCACCTGGGTGGCTCAGTGGGTTAAAGCCTCTGCCTTCGGCTCAGGTCATGATCTCAAGGTCCTGGGATCGAGTCCCACATTGGGCTCTCTGCTTGGCGGGGAGCCTGCTTCCTCCTCTCTCTCTGCCTCCCTCTCTGCCTACTTGTGATCTCTCTCTCTCGGTCAAATAAATGATTAAAATCTTTAAAAAAAATTTTTTTGTTTATTTGAGAGAAAGAGAGAGAGAGAGAGCGCACAAGCAGGGTGAGCCGCAAGGCAGAGGGAGAAAGAGACCCCCTGCTGAGCAGGATGTCCAATGCAGGACTGGATCCTAGGACCATGGGATCACTTCCTGAGCCAAAGACCGATCTTTAACCAACTGAGTCACTCAGGTGCCCCTACAGGGATATATTCTCAACTTACTAATAAGATAATATAAAAACTGAAAAAAAAGTGGTGTTTTTGCAACTAAAAACATAATAGCCAAAATTAAACATTCAAAAAAGAAGGTTTAGAATTGAAATCTCACAACCCAGAGAAGAAAGAAAAAGTTACAAACGTAAGAGGAAAGATTTAAGACAAAGAAGCCATCCAAAAGCTCTAACATTCAACTAACAAGAGTCCCAGAAAGAAAAAAAATTAAATAAAATGGAAGGGGAAAAATTTTCCCCAAGAAATCTCAACAGAAATGCTTACAAATCTTCAAACGAACCCAAGTGTCCAGCACAACAGCTAAAAAAAAGAGCCAACTTAGACACCGCCTCAAAAAAGTTCCAAGCATAGAGGTGCTTTGATCACTCCGTCGGCTAAGCGTCTGCCTTGGGGCTCGGGTCATGATCCTGGCGTCCTGAGATTGAGCCTCACATTGGGATCCTCCAAAAAAAAAAAGTTCGAAACATCAAGGACAAAGAAATGATTCTAAAAGCTTCCAGAAACAAAAAAAATTATGTCATCGACAAAGGAATGAGAAGGCTAGCTTGATAGTGAGGTGACACCTTCAAAGTTGTAAGGAAAAGCTGATCTCCCCTACCCAGACATGAACCCATTCAGGGTGAAAGCAGAGTAAAGAAACTCCAATGGCACAGCTTCAAGGAGGGTCGTCTAACCCGTATCAGCAAAGAGGTGGTCCACGATAACGCCACTGAGATCTGAGGAATGTCTGTGTTAGTTACTATAAGGAGTCGGTAACTTTAACATTAATAATCTAGAAATACAGCACACCCAGGTTAAGAAAACAGCCATCAGAGGAACCAAAAATACGGAACAGTTCAAACAAGATTCGCTAGACAGTACTTTTCATTATGAGCCCCCCTCACAGCTGGACTTGGGACAATCTGCAAGTGCTGATCTGATCCTTTAGAAAACATTAAAAACACACACAAGAGAGGCTATGAGTGAGATCTTCTATAAATAACATGAAAGGACTCTGTTTTGACTGCTCAGATGCCTTTTTCACATTTCTGCCGATTTCCCACCTCTGTTGCGTACAGCTGAACTTGGCATTACACGACCCTCAAGTAAGAAGTGGAGTATAGGACTTTCGCTGCACTTCCGGAAACCCAAGAAATATTACTCTGCAAATATCCACGGGAGGGCAGTGCACCGCTCTTCAGTCCTACACAAAAATAACTGGACACTGAGTTTTTTCCTAAACTTCATTTTCAGGGTCACCTTAGAATCCTCTCCTAGAAAGCAGTGAACAGTTGTGGCCCTCAGTGAAGAAGCCGGCAGCGTGTATGTCTGCAGCACGTATCTGCTTTAAACGCTACTCGATACCTATGGTCAACCATTTAACACTATTAAACAAAATACACTTTACTAAGAGGACGTGTGAAGCTGTGAGTCAGGACCCACCTGGGACACCACAGCGGACATTCTCTTTTCTCTGTCCCTACTCTACGCACACCATCAGGAACAGGCTTAGAACTCTGTTCTGCGGAGGCGGAGATAAGCTTCAGAGCAGAGACCCTTTGTGACAGTGACCACCCAACACCACGAACCTGCTGGAATTGGGCCCAAAGAATAAAAACCCACCAGGCACCCCAGAAAGAAACCATGTAAGCTGGAAAAGAGAAAAAGAAGATGAAAAAAAATTAGAAGACCAATTCCGTTTGCTGTTCGTGGACACTTTTAAGGGATCTTCTACAAGACCAGGAAACCCAGTGAAAAATATGGCATGAAGTTCTCACCTTTGCTGTTCCAGTCTGGGAACCATAGAAGATCTTCACTCCGGACACAGAGCCCTCCTTCTTTTGAAGAGAGACAGAACCATTTGTCACCAAATCCGGACCTGCTTTTGGAGCAGATTTCTCGCGGGAACTCTTGTCCTTGAAAATGAACAAGCGCACAAAGTCCATCAGGTCCGCATCTTGTCCCAACTTCAACGGGGATGAACACTAGCAGGCAGCGGCCGACTACCACTCTCCTGATCGCGGGCGACTCCTCAGGTAACAACCCGTGGGTACACAGCCGGGCCCCTGAAGGCCAACCCTGACGTGATGAGACCGTGAAAGCCCAGCTCCCTCCTGAAAAACCAGCGCAAAGCTATCCGGGACGGGCCCAGGGAAGCGACAGCAGGAACTACCCGCGGACCCTTACTTAGTGGTGAGGACAGAGAGGACAACTGCCCTCTGGAGACTGAGGAGGTTCCTTTTTACGAGTTCAGTTTTCACCAGGCTTCCCGCATCTTAAGAGCGAGACCCACAGCGCATCCAAACGTGTGCGGAACTTTGCCCACAGTACCTCTTCTCCAAAAACCAAAAGGTCTTCAGGCGTCACGAAAAGCCTAGCGACCAACGCGAAAGTGCGGCCGCGCTTAGCTCTTCCGAACCCTGAGAAGACCGGCCCTCCCACCCCCCACCGTCCCGTGGAACAACCCGCTTACCTGCCTCCGGACCACCGCCTGGAAGCAAATCCACAGGCTGATGCCAAAGACCAAGGCCACGTAGACGTAGAACCTGTTGGTCCACAGCGAGACCCAGGGCGACGCGGAGTCCCAGGCGCCGGCGGGGTCTGCATCCAAGTGACACGCACAAGTGACCATACTCGAACCGCACGACACGGGCACCCCGACCACAGGGACACAAACTACAACCCACCTTCGCCTTCACGAACCGGGTCAGCACCGACAGAACCGCGCGGCCCGCACGCGGGAGGAACGGGGCACCGCACGGACGGGGCGCACGCGGGAGCGACGGGGCACCGCACGGACGGGACACCGCACGGACGGGGCGCACGCGGGAGGGACGGGACACCGCACGGACGGGGCGCACGCGGGGGACACTCAGGTGCGCCTCCGCCCTCGGACACGGCGCTCGGAGCCCGCGACGCCGACACACCGCGCGCGGCCTGCGCGGCGCTCGCTCCTCCGACACGCCGCCGCCCCCGCACCCCGCCCCTCCCCGAGCGCGGAAGCGGACCGGGCGCCGGGTGGGCCCCGCACGCAGGTCAGAGGGTCGGGGTCGGCGCTTCGCCCGCGCTGTACTCAGGTCGGACGCTCGGTCCCCTCCGGGCCCATCCGAGCCCCGCGAGCACAGGCCCGGCCCGGCCCTCCCCGCGGTCAGCGGCCCCCGCCGGCGGCAGCAAGCTCCGAAGCGCGGGGCCGAGGACGCGGCTTCCTCCCTCCTCCCGCCGCACGCGTGCCGCCCGCCGGGGGACCCTTACCCATTCTCCTCAGAGCCCGGCCCGCGGCGCCACGGACTCCGGGACCGCAGAGCGGGAGAGCCCGGCGCCGGCGCGCGCACGGAGGCCGCCGAACTACGGTGAAGCACGGCCAGCGCTCCCCGACGCCTTAGCGCTGGGGGCCGCCAGGCCAGTCGCCGGCGCGTCGGGATTGGCTCAGACGGGAGGGGCGGGCCCCGAGGGAAGCCCCGCCCACGGCCCCGGGGGACGCTCCCGAATTGGTGCGGAGGCGCAAGGGGCGTGTCCAGAGGGGGCGGGCCAGCCAGGCGTGGTGCCGGGGAGATAAGTCCGGGGGACACGTGCTCCGGGAGAGGGCCGTGCGCGGTCGCGGCTGGCCCTCGGTGGAAACGCAGCGACCACAGAAAGGGCCTGTTTCGGGAACTGTGGCTGTGGCCTGGCGCTTCGTTGATCTTGCTGGGCGCGCCTGGAAGGAGTAGGCACCGACGCACTTAAAGCTAACGGAACTTGGTTTAATGTTCCCCAACAAGAAAAGAGAGGGAAGGAAACGAGAACGGCAAGACGTTGATCATTGTTGAAGCAGGGCGATGGGCTCACGGGGGTTCGTCGTCCTTTTTTTCTCAACTTTATCTTAGTTTTCCCGCAATAAAGAGTTAAGGTAGGGTGGCCCCGAACTCTGCGGAACCAAGAGGGGCCGACGCTACGTTTCCGCCCGGCCGCGGAAACAGCCTCTTCACTATCCAATTAGAGCGGCTTAGCGCATTGGCGGAAGTGTGTTTCGTGAAAGAAGAAAGCCTCGCTTGTCGGCTGCGGCACGACGTCGTAAAAGCCGCAGTGCGCAGGCGTTGTTGCTCCCTTTTCCTTTGCCGACTTCCGCCACACCCGACGCCTGCGCAGTCGGTCAGCCGAGCGTAGGGAGCGGCCTTGGACCCTGGTGGCGGTCGAGCCGCGCGTCCCGGGTCGCTACAGCGAGCGCGGGTGGTCCTCAGGCCGGCGGCGCGGGTGAGCCTGGGCGGCGCGGCCCCGTCTGCGAGCGGCGGCCATGTCCATCTTCACCCCCACCAACCAGATCCGCCTGACGAACGTGGCGGTGGTGCGCATGAAGCGCGCGGGGAAGCGCTTCGAGATCGCCTGCTACAGGAACAAGGTGGTCAGCTGGCGCAGCGGCGTGTGAGTGTCCGCGGCGCGGCCGGCCGGCCGGGGCGGGGGGCGGGGGGCGCGGCCGGCCGGGGCGGGGTCAGCTGGCGCGGCCGGGGCGGGGCGGGGGAGGGTCCGCCGGGCGCAGGGTCTCCTCCGCCGGGCATCGGGACCCCCGCCCGGTTCGGCGCTCCGGCTCGCGCCCGGGAAAAGCGGGGCGGCAGCCGCGGTTGCGGGCGTGGAGCGCGCGCGGGGGGCTCGGTCCCGCGTCCCCCGCCCACGCAGCGCCCTGTCCCGCCGCCCCAGCGAGAAGGACCTGGACGAGGTGCTGCAGACGCACTCGGTGTTCGTAAACGTGTCCAAGGGGCAGGTGGCCAGGAAGGAGGACCTGCTGAGCGCGTTCGGGACGGACGACCAGACCGAGGTCTGCAAGCAGGTGAGCGCGCCGGGCCGCCCCGACACCTTCCGCGGCCGAGGCCGGACTTTGTGGGGCGGGGGGCCCTGAGCGGGACGGAGCAGAGCCCGGCGCGGCCGCGTCTCCGCCTGAGGGCGTGACCCGGGCCGAGTGAGGGTCGGACCCCCGCGGACCGAGCCCCAGGAGCCCCCGCAGGCTCTCCTCTGAACGGGAGCGTAGCCGGCGCGCCGTCGTTAGTGTCCGGTGCGCAGCGTGGTCGGCGCGGCCACCGCCTGTCGTGGCCACGGCCTGTCCGGCCCCGTGCTGCTGCGGTCCTGCCGAGCGCGTACGCGTACGTCCCGTGGGCTCCGGGACGTCTTCTATCTGGAGGTCAGACCTCTGAGCCCCCTCTCGTGCGGCCCTTGCTCCCGGCCCCCAGCGGCGCGTTCTCGCAGGTGAGTCCGCTGGGGTCGTCCGACTTCACCGAGCTTCGTCCCTGCGGGGCTGTCCCGGTCACCGCAGGTGGCAGGACTGGGTCTTGGCGCGAGCGTTGCGCGCACACGGGCCCGCACACCGCACGCGCCGCGTCTTCCTTCCCCGCCGGCTGAGCGGTCGTGCGCCCCGTCGTGGGTCTGCGGTGTTTCTGCTTTTGACTCAGCACCGCGCCCAGCCCTCCTCGGGCTGCCCCAGTGTCGCCGCCCGCCAGTGTGCGCAGGGTCCCTCCTGCTCGTCAACACCACCAGGGTCTTGGTGTTTGCGTTCCACTGCGGCAGTCGCAGGTGCGCGGTGGTGACTGCGCTTCTGACTTCGTTCCCTCCATGACAGGGGCTGAGCACCGTGTCGCTTGTGTGCTGGCCCTGCGGTGTTTTCGTGGGAGATGCCTGTTGAGGTTCTCTGCTCTTTTAACCACGTCATTGGGGTTTTATTGTGTGCATCACCTTTAATAGCTCAGGACGTGAGCCATTTCACCGCGCCCCCAAAAGTAAATCTTCTAGGGCGTTGCTGCACCTCGCCCGTTTGTATATTTTTAGTGTAGTGTACCTGAAAATAGAATTTTTTTTCAAGGATTTCACCATTGACCGCCTGTGCAAGGTTGCCTTTTCCCCCGTCCCCACCTAAGAAAGGTCTGACGGCGGGAGACAACCCAGCGTCTCCTGTAGGTGCAGCGCACGTCCTTACTGGTGTGTCAGTAGCCGAGGAGGAGGGACTCGATTTCTCCCTGGTTGTTAACGCCTGCGTTAGTTAACAAATAAGGAACAGGGAAAACATAGCTCTTTTCAATCTGTTGGGTTTTCCAGATTTTGACTAAAGGAGAGGTTCAAGTGTCAGATAAAGAACGGCAGACGCAGCTGGAGCAGATGTTCAGGGACATCGCAACCATCGTAGCGGACAAGTGTGTGAACCCTGAGACGAAGAGACCGTACACGGTTATCCTGATTGAGAGAGCCATGAAGGACATCCACTATTCAGTCAAAACCAATAAGAGCACAAAACAGCAGGTCCGTGGTTTTCAATGTCAAAAAGTATCCAAATAGAAGTTTCCCCTGAAGGAAATATCACAGTGGTCTGCAGTAACAACACGATACTATTTAGAAGCAGTGGAGTAGAGGTTTTGGGGATGGGGAAGGAAGTGAGGGGGTTTAGGGAGGAGTGGTGGAACTCTCTTTTAACGAAGCACATATGTACTACAGCTCTCCTCTTCTTTTCCAAATCAGTCCTTTAAAGATGAAACTTGGATTTTTTTACAAGATTTATATTTATATATTTATATTTATACATATATTTATAGGAGAGAGTGCGCACATGAGCTGGGGGAGGGGGAGAGTCTCAAGCGGAGTCCACACTGAGCGTGGAGCCCACCACAGGGCTGGATCCCACAAGTGTGAAATGACCTGAGCCAAAGCCAAGAGTCAGATAACTAAGCTGACCGAGCCACCCAGGCACCCCAAAACTTGGGCTTCTGAAGAGTCATTTCAATTCTTTATTTTATATCCTCTTATCTACACGCATTTCATGTGCCACACAAATCACGTTTTTATAGGGTACGGTTCAGTGGCATGTTCACAAAGTTTGCAGCCTTCCCTGTTACCTAATTTGAGAACCTCTGTCACCACCCAGAAGAAACCTGTTGCCGTTAGCAGTCACTCCTTGTTTCCTCCTTCTCACAAGTGTTTGGCAAATTTGTTTTTTGTTTCTACAGACATTTCATATAAATGGAATCAAGTGGCCTCTGAAGGCTCATACCTGTCACAGTGCATGTCAGTACTCATTCCTTTTTAGGACTCAGTAGTAACCATTGATGGAAGTACCGTATTTTGTTGATGGATATCTGGGTGGTTTCTACTTTTTAGCTATTATGAATAATACTGCTATGAAATTCATTCCAAGTTTTTGTGTGTACGTGTTTCCATTTCTCTGTACCCAGAAATGGGATTACTGGGTCATAACGGTGGCTATATTTAACTTTGAGGAACTGCCAAGCCATTTTCTGAAAGAGCAGAGGCGTTTTACATTCCCACAGTCCGTGCTCAGGGGTTGCAGTTTCTCCACGTCTTTGATGATGTTGGTAATTAATCTGCCTCTTTTACTAGAGCCGTCCTGGGTGTATCCTTCTGGGTTTGGTTTGCATTTCCCTAATATCTCATTTCAGCGTATTTCCGTGTGCTTTATTGACCTTTAGTCCTCATTGGAGAAAACACTGTTTACATCCTTTGACCCTTTCTTAATTATTTGTGTCTTCGTTATCAAGTCGCAAGCATTCCGTACGTGTTCTAGATACTGGTGCCTCATCAGACGTGCGACCTGCTTGTGTTTTCTCTTCACTGGGTTGTCTTTTCACTTTCTTGACAGTTTTATGAAACACAAAGGTTTGTCTTCGTTAAGTCCCAATTTATCAGTTTTTTTCTACGGTTGCTCGTGTTCTCTGTGTCTAAGAACTGTCGCCCAGTTCAGCCAGATAGAAACTGCTTGGTTTTGAATCCCTTACAAAGAAATGCAGCAGAAGCAGCAGCGAAATGGCCATCGTTTTCAATTTTGTCTTCCTAGGCTTTGGAGGTGATAAAGCAGTTAAAGGAGAAAATGCAGATCGAACGTGCTCACATGAGACTCCGGTTCCTTCTCCCAGTGAATGAAGGGAAAAAGCTGAAAGAAAAGCTCAAGCCCCTGATCAAGGTCATAGAGAGTGAGGACTACGCCCAGCAGTTAGAAATTGTGAGATGAAAACATTCTTACTCCTTTGCTTCTGTGTTACCAAAGTTGTCCGCTCTGTAGTCATAAACGTAGTCATAAACACGTAACAGACACTTAGAGGGTGTGAACGATAAGACATTTCCAAAACCTCTGACATGGAATTAAGTGAAAATGTCAGGGTCTAAGTAAAACTAAATTGTAATTAAGCACACTTGGGATTGTTTTGTTGTTGAGTCCCTGCTCATTTTGGATGAGAGACTATATTTTACAGGGAGTGTTCTGTTATAGAAAATTGGAAATAAGACTAAAAGTTGGACAGCCTTATTTACCAGAGAATATTTTTTTTTTTTTGAAGATGCATTTATTTGAGAGGGTTTGGGGGTGTAGAGGGAGAGGGAGAATCTCAGGCAGTCTCCCTTTTCAGTTCGGAGCCAGAACCCAGGCTCCGTCCCACAGCCCTGAGTTCACGGTCAGAGACAAAACCAAGGGTCGGATGCTCAACCGACTGAGCCACCCAGGCACCGCCTACCACAGGACATTTTGTAGAAGCAACAAAACCGTTGTGTCTTAGGTCCTCACCCCACGGTGTCAGACACAGTGTAGGGTCCGTTGTCTCCAAATTCATGCCTTGAGATTTTGCAAGAGCTTCAGTGTCAATGAGCTCTAGACGGACTGTTGAGCTTTTCACGAAACGTGGAACGGCACAGCCGACATCCTGAAATTCTCAGATCTTTTCAGAACTTGATTTCTAAATGGGCCTTCGAGCTTTTTTTTCTCCTTCAGATGTCCATGAAAAGCGGTGCTTTTCATGAACTTTAAATGTTCGTGCCACATTAGTACAAAAGAAGCGTAGTGTTCCAGTCCCATTCCCTTTATAGCCGGGGAGTCCAGAGACTCCTCAGGCAGGGAGCGCGCGGCTGTCCACGGGGCTTCGGCGCCCACGTGCAGACGGTATGGCGGGTCCTCACAAAGCTGAGCATAGAGCGACCTGCGTCCGGCGACTGGAGTGCCAGGTGTGTACCCAGAGGGCACAGGAACACTGATTTGAAGGGGTACGTGCACCCCGATGTTTAGGGCGGCGGCGTCAAGCACAGCCACACTACGGGGAGAGCCCCGAGTCCGTCAGCTGATGGGGGAGGTTGTGGACTGGGGGCTGTGGGGGGCTGTGGGGGCCCCGGGGGGGGGGCAGCCCGCGGACAGAGTGAGGTGCGCCGTCTGCGGCCGCGTGGCCGGAGCTAGAGGCTCTCGGGCGAGCGAGATGAGTGCGAGAAAGCCGATGCCTGCGCTCGCACGCACGCGTGGTGACGGCAGGGAGGGGTGGCCGCACAGCGGCGGGTACCGAGGGCACTTGTTCCTGCGGCCGGCGAGAACGGAGGCCCGGGTTGGGGGGGAGACGGCGGCGTCAGAACCCGGCCCGGTGCCCGGTGCGTTGGCCTGGCTCCGGGCCGCAGAGCGGAGCAGGAGGGACCGCGGCGGTGAGCAGCTGTGTCGTGTTTCAGGTGTGCCTGGTCGACCCCGGCTGCTTCAGGGAAATCGACGAGCTGGTAAAGAAGGAGACGAAGGGCAGAGGGTCTCTGGAAGTGCTCAGCCTGAAAGACGTGGAGGAAGGAGAGGAGAAGCTTGAGTGACGGCCGACGAGCTCTTCAGCTCCAGCACTAAAGCGTGTCGTCGTCGTGTCCCCACCCCCCCCCCCCCCCCCCCGCTGTCCCCTCCGAGGCCCGCCGGGCGGTGCCCACACACCGGCACTGTCCGTCCTTCCCGAGGTGTGCCCGGAACGCTCCCCCGACAGCACCCTGCGGGGCTCGTTCAGCTTCAGTCATGAAGTGGGGTTTCGGGCAAAAATGAAAAATCCAAGGTGGAGGGCAGAGGAGCCTTGGCTGCTGTCTCGTGCCCCGGACTTTCCAGCCTGCGAGTCCCGCGGGGCAAGTTAGACCCGGTACTTGAAACGAGACGCGTGCAGGAGGCTGTGACAGGAGCCGAGCGTTCGTTGACGAGAACGTGGTGTCCTGTCCTGACTTACTGAGGCGGGGGGCCCGCTCCAGGCTTGGACGAGGACCCCGAGAACCCGAAAGCAGCTCCAGCGCGACCCAGGACTGAAGCGGCTCTCGCTGGCCGCGCGGCCTAACCTGATTCCCGGTAAAGGGTAGCGCCGTCGCTTTCTGACCCTGGAAGTTCATAACACGTGGTAAAGAGTGGATTCTGCGTAATCAATAAAAGCATTCTTTATTTTTAACTGCACGACGGCGTGTGTCTCTAGACCGGTTCCAGGCTCCCATCCTTTTCTCTGCCACTGTCTCTAGGTCTGGAGCGTTCTCAGCGGGACGAAGTCAACCCCGTGAGGAGTGCGGAGAACAGGGCCTGTTCCGATGGACACCGGATAACTCTGCGATCTGGGTAGTAACTGATACAATTATTCTGGTACAGAAACACTTAAATGGACAGTGTGCAAGTTTTTTAAAATCCGCTTATTTTCAAAAGGGATGTAGAATACAAATTGGGGTTTTCACTCAAAGTTAACGTGGTTGTATTTTGTGGACGTGAGTTTTTAGCGGAAGGAGTTTTGTATTCGAACAGGTGCAGGTGGGTTTTATAAGCGCACACGGCTCACTGCTAATGCAAGTTCTCAGAAATGGCCCATTAAAATAATTAATGGAAATCGCGAAGTCAGAGTTTCTCACGGTGTCAGGAGTGTTCCCGCTGGGTGTCTCGGGACACGCATTTATGTCCCGCTGGCGTGAGTTCCGTTCTGCTACCAGCCCTTGAGGTGGCATTCGGACTGATCCCACTTTCCTGGTGAAGTTCGTTGTTCACGAAGATGATCTAAACGTGAAGGCCCAGAAGGTGATTTTTAGCCAATGACGTTGACACTTTATCTCCTGCTTCAAGTGTTTGAGGTTGAAAATCCTACTCACTGGAAGTGTTCATTTAGCTGCATCTTGAGTAGGAAGGTTCAGCAGTTAGATAGCCCCTTAAGTTTTTCTCATTATTCATCTAAAAAGCTGGGAC
>ML105330.1:101877-131136 GCA_003697995.1 Taxidea taxus jeffersonii
AGATAGCCCCTTAAGTTTTTCTCATTATTCATCTAAAAAGCTGGGACCTTAAGAAATGTAAAATGTAGATCCCATAATGAGTCACACTTCTG
Source organism: Taxidea taxus jeffersonii (assembly GCA_003697995.1). NCBI lineage: Eukaryota > Metazoa > Chordata > Mammalia > Carnivora > Mustelidae > Taxidea > Taxidea taxus. Next base: position 101,970 of record ML105330.1, read on the forward strand.
AGCCTACAAAAAGTAAGTTTTTACCACATACTAATCTCATTACTCAAAAGTAGTTAAACACGGTTGTGCTGTGTTACTTAGAACAACAACAGCTTATTTACTGGAGAGAGTTGAGGAGGGGAGCGGGTGGGGGGAGGAGGGGGAAGCAAGGGAGAGGGACAAGTAGACTCCACACTGAGTGCAGAGCCCAACGCGGGGCTCTGTCCCAGGACCCCAAGGTCATGACCTGAGCTGAAGCCAAGAGTCAGGTGCTCAACTGACTGAGCCACCCAGGTACCCCACACCGTGTAACTCCTGACCAGAAATTACTACCAGGCAATTGGCAGAAGAGGTATCCTCAAGGCAAGTCACCATGTTAGACCCGGTTTCCGAGCAGGAGGCAGTGTAACATCCCAGAAGACGTTTTAGTGTAAAAATTAGTCCTCCTCCTTCAGGAATAGCAAGTAAAGAGCGTAGGGACAAAGTCTACTGCAAAGCACGGAATTTCTAACGAATTCACTTCTAAGTTCTCGTTTCCTTGGCTTGTGTTTCCACTCACCGCTTCTCAAGGCTCCACTTTGTCCTCATAGATACTCTGATTTCCAGAACAGCTGCAGAATCCGTGAGATGCAGGTGCCCCGCAGCTCCCCTACCCGCCAGCCTCCTGCCGCCGGCCGTCGTGAGCGGAGCGGGCATCGGGGCCGGGTAATTTGCCATTTCTGTTTACTCACACCATAACGCCCCCCGCCCAGGGCTCCTGGCTGCCTTGTGTTCTCAAATGTGTTTGCAGGAAAACAGTTTCCGCTTCGAAGGACCAAAGAATATCAAATGACAACCCCCTCTCTCTCATAGGTCTTTATCATTTTACAAAGTCATGACAGCTGTTGCATTTTCTGACTCCAGCTCTACAGTAAGAATTAATACATTTCCACCTCCAAGTTTTGCAGAAAAATGAGTGTACTCAGAGCTTTTCAGAGAATTCTGAGCAATTTCTCTACCGAATTTGCTCAAACAAAACAATGACAATGGCTGAATTCTCCCTGCATGTTTGCTAATTCAGTCCTTTCTGTTATTACAGCTGACCCTTCAGTGGCTCAGGGGTTAGAAGTGCCAACCCCTACCCTTCCCACCGGGGGAAGCGAGTAGTCCGAGATCCCCATATAACTTTGGGCCCCCAAACACTCAACCACTGGTAGCGTGCTGTTGACCAGAGCCCCGATAACAGAATGAGTCGAGTAACACACAGTTTACACGCTGTGTGTATCATATACTGTATGTTCATAACAAAGTGAGCTAGAAAAAAAATGTTAAGAAAATCATAAGGAAGAAAAATACAGCACTGCACTGTCTTTACCAGAAAAAACCCACATATAAGTGGACCCCCACGGTGCAACCCGAGATGCTCGGGGCAACTAAACAAACACAGAGCTTTGTGTGATTCGTGTCTTGGGGGACCTGTTCGTGACATTGGCTCTTCAGCAGTTCTCCAAGGGTGGTCCCCTGGCCAGCAGCATTAGAACCTCTTGGGACTTGTTAAAAACATACATTCTTGAACTTTGCTCCAGAACTAATGAGTCAGACCTGGGGCAGGGCCCAACAATCTGTTCCAGTAATCTCTCCGAGTGATTCAGATGCGCGCTGGAGTCTGTAAGTCAGTATTTTAAGCCAAGAACAAGCATTTAGATTGCTCAGAGCTCGGATGGAGACACGAGAAAGCCGAGAACCCAATGCATATGAAGGAAAGACTTTCACTCCTGCGAGCTTTCTGCAACCGATCTTCTAGAAACTTGGTGACCATCTGGGGATGCTAAAGGAACTAAAAAGAAAGCATCAAACAGATTTGTTTTAAAGCATTATAGGAATAGAAGAAGCCCCAAGTCGGAAATAAATTCGACAAACGGGAATTTAAATCTTAGTGCGTCCACCTGGTGCGTGTTCAGTGTTGGTCAAAGCCGAGACCCTTCCGCCGCTTGTCCAGGACCCGTCGCTCGGGCTCTCCGGAGCTGGGGCACAGGCGGGCAAGAGCACCTGGCTCCGGGGGCCCCAAACGGACCAGGTCCGGTCGCTTGCAGAGAGACAAGTGACAGTGAAACAAGAAGGGCATTTACTCCGGTGAGGCCGACACCGGGAAGGCAGTGGACTAGTATCTCAAAGACTGTCTCCAAGATGCTGAAAATACTCCAGGTTGATAGAGGGAAAATGGGGGTACAGGTCACTGGGTACCTGCAGGCGGCTGCAAAGGTCAGGTCACCACTGTCTCGGGGTCAGTCAGGTGGCATCTTGCTGGCTCAGGGCAGTCTTTGCTGGAGCGGGCAGTTTCACTAACCATCAAGGGATGCTTTGCCTGCAGGCCCTTTTGCTGAGTTCAGAGATAAGCTGTAAAGACCTTAATGCATTAGAAGGTTCCAAGTCAAAATGGAGGTGGTTGAAGTCCTTGATTTCCACACATGGAGAAACTCTTGCAACCGTAGGTGTGTGCCTGGCCGCACACCCGACTAAGAAGACGCAGTCGTAAAAAGCTGAGAGCTGGGAGCAAGCAACAGTCAGGTCTTCGGCGGGTGGCCGGCCCTGGAATACAGGGTTTCAGGAGCTACGGGGCGGCCGTCCTTCTCCACAAGGATGAAGAAGCCGAGAGCAAGGAGCCATTCTGCAGGTGGCCGGAAGGACGCATCAGGGGTGTGTTTGCCCGGCTCCCAGCTCTTTCCTGATGCAAATTCGAGGTCCTCCTGGCTCTGGTGGCAGGTCTGACGGTGGTCTCAGCAGAACATCCCTGCCCCTCCCTGCCCCTCCCTTTTCGATTCCTTTGCAAAACTGAGCTCTAGTTGGTTTCTGTGACTCACGACCAGGAAGGCTTTGCTCAGGCACCCGAGCAATTACCTAGTTTCACCCAAGGTCAAGGTCTGTGTTTGCGGAAGGAGGCTCACAACTGCTGCCTCATCGCTTGGCGACGACCTAAGTGAGAGAACACCCAGACCAGTGTCTAGAGCGCCGTGGGCTCCGTGAACTGCCCCTTTGAGTCATGAGCCTGAGCTCCGTACTCCCCTCCCTGGTCCAGCACAGGAGGACCCGGGTGGCTCCCTCCGCTGACCTGACGCTGGGGTGACCACAGATCACTTAGTCTCACTGGCAAGGACATGAGGACAAGGTGCCTGCTGGGGATTCACTATCTGAAAACACTGTTTTCAAAAAGCTTCTTCCCTTTTCTGTGACGACTTTGCCCGGGTCAAAGGGAACAAGCCTTTAAGACGACAAACACAGAGCTTTTGCTTCCTTGATCCAAAACAAACCCGTAGAGGGTGCCGGGGACACAGCGGCAAGCGATACGGTCTTTGCCCTCAAGGAGCCGCAGGTGATGAGGGAGAAACGTCTGAAAACACATCAGGAAATGTGCAACAGGACGGAGGCAGGTTGTACCCTGCTGTGCTCAAGTCTGTCCACGGACTCTCAGATCACATGTGCCTGCTCCTCGCTCCCTGCAGGAAACACTGTCCATGCTGCTCCCCTCAAAAGATTTGCTTGGGGGGCGCCTTGGTGCTATAAATGTGAGTTCCATTCGCGTCCACACCAAGGAGAGAGCTGTGTGGTTTGTATTTTCCTGTGAAATAATAAATTGTGGCAGATATTAAAGTACAATTTCTACCGAAATAGGAAGGCGGAGAAGAAAAATAGGAGGGAGATTTCTAGTTTTACATCCAGGCAGAGCATCGAGATGGACTTTCTTTACATTTTACTTACGTGTGTATTTCCCCAATAAGTCCTGGCAAGAGAAAGAGAGTGGGAGGTGTTCTTGCAGCCGATGCCGGGCTTTCTAGAATCATCCCCACCCAGATCCGCCCCAGCATCCCTCGGGAGCTTGGAGGCACAAACCCGGCAGTCTGCTCCGGGTGCCCTGGGGCGGCCCGACCCGCCTCGCAGAGCAGGGGAGCTGGGCCTCCAGTCGGTGCCCAGGCGGGGGCTGGACCACACTGGTCCCGGCGGAGCCCAAACATCCGGACTCTGAACAGCTTCAGAGAAAACTAAAGTTCCCGAAGGGAACCGCTCTGAAAGTTCACCTTGACTGCAACGTGCATTCGTTAGCAACAAAAGCCTTTGGGTTTTCTTGAGAAACCCTGGCTCAGACTCTCTTCATCCCACACAGGCCCGGCGGGACCCGCGGTGAGAACCGTCCTGATGAGCAGAACCGGGTCCACTACCAGGAAAGCAGCCACAGCGCTGGGGCTCCCGCCCATCCGCCGGAGCCGCCGCGGGGCCTCTGTGGAAAACGGGGTGGGGAGCAGTCGCCACAGCCTCAGCCATGCCCTGTGAGTCTGCCCCCTTTTTCATAATGTCTAATGGCTATTTTTTAAAAGACCTTACTTATGTATTTGAGAGAGAGAGAGCACAAGCGCGGGCAGAGGCGGAGGGAGAGGGACAAGCAGACCCCGTGCCGAGCAAGGAGCCCGATGTGGGGCTCGATCCCAGGACCCCGGGATCATGACCTGAGCCGAAGGCAGCCGCTTAACCCACTGAGCCACCCAGGCACCTGAGTTCACCGGCTTCTCGTGCATCCCTAAGGGTCTCATCAGGGCAACGTTAGTTTCACGGAAGTGTCGCGGAAGCTGGAGCCCAGATGGACAGACGCGGTTCTGCCACTCCCCGGCGTGAGGCCTCCAGAAGCGGGCGGTGACTTCTCCGTGCCCCGGTTTCCTCGCTGGAAAAGGGGCCGCACGCCTCCTGTCTTCACAAAACTCTGCGGTGAAGAGCTCCTCCGGCGCTCTTTCTACTCCGACGGGTGGTTACTACAGCAGGGGACCCGGCCCAGGGCTGGGGGACCCTCCCCGAGTGACCGAATGGGGCCCGGGCGCCGCTGGCCGCCGGGCGCGGGCTCTGCACACACCCGCACTCACCCCACTGCGGTCCGGCGCGGCCCGTGACCCTCGCGCACACGGTGACACTCCTCCCCCCCCTTGGCGAGGCCTCCGCGATCCAGGCACAACCCGGTCGTCTTCACGCCCCTCGGCCCCCAGGCACCTGACCACACTAGCGCCTGCCGGGAAGGAGGACACGGGTTCCTTCTGAAGGACAGAACCTTCTAGATGACGAGGTCAGCCGCAGTGGCCTCCGGGCACCCTGAGCACCCCGGGTGGTGACTGCGCCGCGCGGGGCTGAGCTTGGTAGGTCCGGTGGCGCCTCCCTCCGCTCTTCTCTCTGCGACACGGGACGCTCGCTGCCCTCCCTGGTGACCGGGTCACGTCGAGCAGCTCGCCCGGCCTCTGCGGGCTTTGGTTCCCTCGTCGGTTTCGTTTGTAAAGATTTTACCTCCTCCCTTGCCAGAGAGAGGCGCAGAGCACAGGCCAGGGGAGCAGCAGGGTCCCCGCCGCGCAGGGACCTCATGCGGGGCTCGATCCCAGGCCCTCAAGATCCTGACCGAAGCCCAAGGCAACTGCTGGACCAACTGAGCCACCCAGACGCCCCTGTGGGCACATTTCTCACAGCCCAGAGCCACGGGCTCGGTTTTCCTTCTGGGTACGGCAGAGAGGCACAGACGTGAATGTGGGTTAAGAGGAGTCACTCCCTTCCCTTGCTCTCCTGTGCACTGGGGGGACGTGTGGGGGGTGGGGCGCACCCGGGAGGAGGGATGGGGACAGGAAGCACACCACTGCTCCCCGCCACAGTGCCCTGCCCGGGGGCTCTCTTGGCTTTCGCGAGCGCCCGAGTAGCCGGACGGACATCTTCGAGGCAGGAAGCAAATCACGGACCTGCCCTCCTGGACCAAACTCTTCCTCCTGGAGGACTAGGGACAAGCCAGCACCTCTCTCCGGTCCACGGCAGCCTCGGAGTGTGGGCCACAGTCAGGCAAACCGGGGAGAGGCACAGGTCACAGACTGGTGGCCCCGGACCTTCGGGGCCGCGGACAGGGCTGGCCGGAAGCCAAAAGCCGAGGTACTGGGGACAGTTCGGTCTGGGGCCGAATGCACGGGCTCAGTACGCCCGGGCCCTGGTTGTCAACAGGGTGACGCCTTTGGTTAGGGGATTTGGGGGGTTATTGCGGTAACGGGGGACCTGTCCTCGGGTGTGGGGGCCAGCCACAGGCCGGTGCAAAGACCTGTCACATTCCCGAAGCCTTCCGGCGTCTGATCGTCCTTCACGTGGGGATGAAACATGCTTATAATCCTTGGAGCCTGGCACGCAACTCTATTTCGCACAAGTACTTCCAAGACACACACTGTACTTTCTGCGAACGCAACCAAACTGAGGGAAGAGTGTACGTTGTTTTGTTGGGAAATCGAACAAAAACCCCATCTCCAGCCCTGCCGCAGGCATCGGGGCGGCCCATCCGAAGCCCTCCGGTCACTGTCTGTGCTCGGCCACCCTCTCGCAGGCCAAGATTTAATCCCACTGTCCTCACTTCCAGGGTGGTCGTGCCCAGACCCTGACTTAACACGCACCGGAGTTCGTGACATGCCGCTTTCCTGTCCTTTTATACTTGGGCAGTCCCGTTTTTAAGTCACATGTTGGTATGACCTCTCTTTGCGGGATAGCAAAATTTATAGAAAGAAAAGGTTAGGACTGACCAGGTTGAGCTCAAGGTGCCAGTGAAAGCCATGGGGTCCCTGCTGCCCTAAGTGTGACCTTGATTGCGCTCGTCAGCGTGCCCGCGGGTGGCCTGCAGCTGCCCTAGCACTGGGGGCCCCTGGGCAGTGCTGGGGCAGGAAAGCAGCCAGGCCGAGCCTGGAAACGGGTGCCCCGGACTGGAGGGAAATCCCAGTCGACGTAGCAGTGTTCATCACGTGCGCCCGCGCGGGGCCGTGCCAAGGTGGTGGATGACGCCGCCCGCACGTGGATGAGGCACGTGAACCCGTCACACGGTCGTGGTCGCGGATGTGGTGCGGGGGAGGCAGCCAGACCTGGCTGAAGGACAGACACTCAGGTGTCTTTGGAAGTCTTCCAGGTTCAGGAGGTGACCCAAGAGCCCGGCTGCAGATGAAGGGCATGAGTGACAGAGCCTCGGGGCACAAAAGGTTTCCGTCCGAAGTATCTTCCCTAGCCCCTGCCGTGTGCCCCTGTGGTTTGTTTAAGGATTTTATTTATCGGGGCGCCTGGGAGGCTCCGTCATTAAGCATCTGCCTTTGGCTCAGGTCATGATCCCAGGGTCCTGGGATCCAGCCCCACGTTGGGCTCCCTGCTCGGCGGGAGGCCTGCTTCTCTCCCTCTCTCTCCGCCCCTGCTTGCTCTGTCAAGAAAATAAAGAAAATCTTTAAAAAAGGGGAAAGATTTCATTTATTTGAGCTAGTACGAGCAAGGGGAGAGGGCGGAGGGAGAGCGAGAAGCAGACTCCCCGCCAAGCAGGGAGCCCGACACAGGACCCGATCCCAGGACCCTGAGATCAGGACCCGATCCCAGGACCCTGAGATCAGGACCCGAGCTGCAGGCAGACGCTTACCTGAGCCACCCGGGCACCCCCGCCTTTGTATTATTTTAGGTTATTTCTTTAGATTAATAGCGACTTCATCTTTAAAACGAAGGGTGGTCAGCGTGGTTTCAAGACATCAGGCTCCGAAGCTCTGAGACCCAGACGGACCGCAGCGTTCCCCAAACGGCCAAACGAATCCTTGACCGCTAGACGGTGGCGTCCGGAGCCTGAAACCTCTCCGCCGTGAGGCGCTCACAAATCACCCATGTCGGTGGTTTTGAAACCGAGGCTGCCTTCCAGTAGCTGCTGTGTCATCGGTTTAGTGCTCAAGCTCGGTTTTAAATCAAACGGAAGAAACCCAACTTTACAAATATCGCCGTGCGGGGCCTGGGTGGCTCAGTTGGTTAAGCGACTGCCTTCGGCTCAGGTCATGATCCTGGAGTCCCGGGATCGAGTCCCGCATCAGGCTCCCAACTCCACCGGGAGACTGCTTCTCTCTCTGACCTTCTCCTCGCTCATGCTCTCTCTCACTGTCTCTCTCTCGAATAAATAAATAAAATATTAAAAATATCGCCGTGTGCTTTGACGTTCAGCCTCCTCTCGGGCGTCGGTTCCCATCCTCGCTGAGCGGGAAGCGGCCCGGAAGCGTCACCCTGTGCGGTTCCTGCTCGTCTACCCCGGGTGACCCGTGGTGACCCGCCGGCCCCCAGCCCTTCCTTCTAGCCGGTTCGAGGCGCTGCGGTCCAGTGGGCGCCGTTCCCCTCATTCTCCAGGTGAGGAGGCGGGGCCACGGACAGGTGAGGCCACTAGGCCCCCCCAGAGCCCCCGCATGTGGGGCCGGAGCCGGGGCTCATTCCGGCCACGCGGGACGTCGGGTCCGAGAACTCTCTCCCTGGACCTGTCCCTGCAGGGCCTCGCTAGCAGCAGCCCGGAGCACTCCTGTCCTCGGGGGGGGGGGGAAGGAAGTCCCCACAGGCTTCCCCTTCCCCACCCAGCAAGGAGCCGGGGCCCCTGCGGCACAGCCTCCGAGCTCGAGGGCCTCTCCCAAGGCGCCATCTGCGCGCAACCACCCGCGGGTGTCAGGGCCATCGGCCTCGATCCCGACAAGGCTCTGCAACCCCTCGCTACCTGCCATGAGATCACAAACACCGGTTTGTGCACGGTCTCGTCAACTAGAAGGACGTGCCGAGAGGACAAGTATTTTGTCCAGGCGCGATGGTAGCTCTAGCGCCGGGACAGGGACGGCATTTCAGAGAAGCCGCACGCGTGTCCACCGCTGGGTGAGCAAGGCTTTGAGGGAAAGTCTGCAGAAAACCAAAGCAGAGCTCCGTCCCCTCTCCCTTCGGACAGGGCACACTTGCCACCTGCTCCGGCAACGGCTGAGCTACTGCAGCTCACCTATCCCCGACGAGCCCAAGGGAAGGAGGCTGGAGTCCTCAGGAGGGAAGAGGAGGGGGAAAGGCTCTCGGAGGGGCAGCGTCTCCCAGCAAGCCCACAGCGAGCCCGAGTTGCCGCTGTCTCCGTGCTCCGGGCCGTCGGGACCAGCACCTCCCGGTGCCGCGTACCCGCCGGGACATGAAGTGGCTTCAGAGCGTCACGTGGGACCCGGCGTGTCGGTCACACACAGCGCACGAAGACGCGGCTCTCCCGGCCCAGGGGCTCTGGCTCGTCTGTGCCGCAGCAGCGCCCACGGCCCTCGGGGACAAGGAGGGAGCAGGCGGTGGCGGCGTCCGACCGGGACAGAGAAGGCGGGAGAGGTGAGGGAGCTGCAAACAAATGGGCCTGGGGAGGCGTCCGGCCCGGGGCTGGAAGCTGACCTGACGACCCTGCACCTGCGGGCGGGGAGGAGAGACCGGCGGCTCCGCCCGCAGCGGGAGGGAGGGATTCAGGCCGGCGAGCGCCACCTCCTCTGCGGCGTGCGACGGAGGAAGCCTAGCACCCGGCGATGGCGGAGGCAGAGCGGCCGGAGTCGGCTTCTCCCAACTCAGGCCACGGCACGCGAAGCGCTTACGGAACGGAGCAGGGTCTTCAAGCGGCCATTCCCATGCAGATGCTCCCTCAGCGTCCGTGGTCCTTCCTTTACCTACTTCTGGGCAGGACTTGGACCACGTCTGTGAGGACCTGCCCGTCCAGTGCACGAGAGGAGGTCCCGTCCTCGAGGAGACCAGCCGGGTGCTTGCTGGGGCCAGCCTCGTGGGAAACGCGGCCACCCCACGCCCTGGGGACGGGTGACACTCGAGCGAACAGCGTGCAAGACACCCTCAACTCATCACAGGCCTTCTCCCCTTAGAAAACACCCACCGGATGGCAGGAAACGGCAGACGCGGCAAGTAGATTCAGAGGTTTTATTCTGTAAAGCACATATGCACACACTTCAACCACAGAAAAGTAATCGGGGAGTGAATGCCGTAACAGATACTGACCATCATGCAGCAAGGTAAGCGAGATGGGTCCGCCGGCCCTCGCAACCCCTCGGTGCCTGCAGGAGGGCTGGAAACCAGGATGCTGAATCCTTACACTGCCAAAGAAAATGCAACCAAAACGCAGGCTCCTAGTGACGAGAAAAACTTACAAATAGAATCAAAACTGATTCAAGTCATACAGTGAAAGGACACAAGGAAAAAGGAAAGAGATCAATATGATCTGAAACAACCACTTAGAGCAAGCTGCTAACCCTGACTGGGCCTCCAGTCCAAGATGCCCGAGAACGCCCAGGGCTCCCGCGCGGGGTCACCCGGAATGGCCTTGGGCCCGGCTGGGACGCTCTTCTGATCCCGAGGTCCCCCAACGAGATGCGGCGGAGGACTGGCCTAGTCTGCAAGCGCCCGGATGTGACGGGACTCTGGACGTCCCGAGGGCCCACGGGAGTCTCTTCGGTCCCTAGACCTCTGCACCAGGTCCACGGCCTCTCCGCTTCCCCGCGCCTTCAGACACCTGGCGGACTCGGGGTTTCCGTGAGATCTTTGAGAAATGACCCGCCAGAGTGAACGCTGGATTTTCAGGTGTGTGTCCTCGCCTCCTGCAAGTCCTACCGTCGAGGCATTTTTGGCACTTCCTTCCCTCATGCCTAACAGAGTCCTTCCTCCCCGGCTACGGATTCCAGCCAGTCCCTGTCATTAAGACGAGGGACGTTCATGTCAGCGACAGCTGGACTGAACATGCCAGTGACCTTTTCACCGGCCCTTCTCCTACGGCACTCCGCCGGCTCTAAGCCTCTCCCTCTCCCTCCACTTCCCTGGGATTTTATTAATTCAGTAGCAGCTTAATCTAAAATCTGTGGGTCTTGATACTGATGTTTCTAAAGGTCAAGCCAAATGGCTCCCTCCATCTTGTCTCGTAAAGTCTCAGTCTCTACAGAGGAAACTAAACGAACAGGCCGCGCGTCACGTAAGCAACTCATAAAAGAACCGGATGGACGAGTATGATTACTGTGCTTGAGATGGACCAAAAGGAAAAAAAGGGGGGGATACTGACATATTAAGTCCCTACAGTGATTACTCTAACAGTCTTCGTTAAGAGCCCACAACTGTCTTCCATTCGAGAACGCCTGGGACCACATATTCAAGGCCAATTATTTTAGACGTAGGACTGATCTGCAATTCGGAGCAGACTACAGACCTGACGCTGCTTGGGGGAACACAGGAGTCAGTCGTGACAATGTGTTTTCAGTGTGAAGAGCTATCATGGAAAACAGTAAGAATACAAGTAACAAGAAAGGACTAGGAAAGATCACGCAATTTTTTTTTTTACAAGATGGGTTAGAAGGAAAAAGGGACAAAGGGTCTAGATCATCAAAGTGCCACAGGAAAGAAAAATGCTTTTGGTTTTCCTCAGACACGGCAGATCAGAGCTGCCTTCCAGTCTCACAGGCACCGTCATACACCGCGGGTCTACCAGCTGCCATTCCTCCCGAAGACACGTTCACTGCGAAGACGCAGACACAAAGAGAAGGAAGAAAACCCACGCCCTCCTCAGGAAGACAGGAAACTCCTGCACAACTGTTAGACTGAATCATCTTTCTCTTTCCAAACTGTGGTCAGCATTCCAGCAAACAGAATAGTTAATTTCTACTCTACGGCCATTTACTTCATTTTTAAGCTCTTCTGAGTGAAGACGCTGCTTTAACTTTTATAATCGAGGAAAGGGACAAGAGAGGAGACGACAGCGGGACATTCTGTGCCAACTCAACTCACACAAGACCAGGTTCCTCACTGTCCGTATGGAAATGAAACTTAGATCTTTACCATGTAGGTGATTTTTCAATAGTTAACTTTTTACTCAAGATGAAAACACAAGTCTGTCCTAACTAGAGTAGTATTAAAATGTGACTATTTTACTTTTCTTTTCAAAGAAAAAAAAAAAACACACAAAATGAGAAACTAAGAAAGACAGGCATGTTTCCTTGCAAGCAAAATGGAGGAAAAGGTATTACTGTTGTCACCATGATTATTCAGCCGGACGCGTAAAGTCCACAAAGCGGACCGGTGGCTTTGGATATGCAGAATCACATCGAAGGTGCAGATGGCTTCGGACATTCTGTACGTACGGGCTGAGACAGGGACCGAAGCCGGCGATGAAATGCCCGTGACCGCGGGGAAGATGGCACGGTCCGCCCCACCGCAGCGCGCTCCCCGTCCTCCCGGGCGACGCAGGCTCATCCCACCGAGTCCGCGGTGGGGCTGAAGGCTTTCGGCTGCACCCAGTGTGAAGCACGTGCATCATCGGACCAATTTCTGAATAGATTTTTATAAATATGTACAAATCAGTTACAGGCACTTGAAATGTCTTTGGCTGAAATAACCCAACATTGCGAGATAACGTATTCACGGAGTGTCCAGGCCCAGGCTGGGCTCAGCAGGCAACGGTTATGGTTCTCTCAGTCCCTCTTGGAAAACGGGCAGTTGTAGGATTAGGCATCGGCCAAAGCCACCTGAAAGAGAACACGATGAGCAACCGCCCCAGCACAGTCCACGTAACTCAGTCCCACCAGCACCTCACTGGGTTCCAGTCTGCAACCAAACACGAGGAGCTACAAGGCAGGCGTCTAGCGGGCAGAGGAATACTAACTCCCTAAGAAAAAGAGATCTCACTCAGCGGGGCACGAACAGCAACCCAAAAGTCTCTGCAGCGAGCGGCCGATCCAGCGGAACCCCGGGCCGAGACAGAGGTCACAGTTTCGGAACCGTGGTCAGGGCTCTGCGAGGTGGGTCCTCCAGCTGATGGAAGCAGACGGGGAGCAGCCCCGGCAGGGTCCGCGGCTCCCCCCCGGGGCTCTGAGAACAGCTCCCAGTCAGCGCCTCTGGCCAGCTACGCGGCGGGTGTGCGGCTGGGACCCACCCGCTCGGTGTGCGCTGAGGACAGGCCACTAGAGGTACAGCCGGGACCCAAGCTCTCCGCAGGAGACGAGCCGCCAGCCACAGAGGGAGTCCGGGCCACGCGGGGCTTTGGGTCTACAGGGACCCCCAGCGACAGTGCTGGGCCACACCCGTCCACTGCTCACCTTCTCAGAACCGAAGTCAGGATTGCTCTGGCGCAACTTGCTGGGTCTGCCTTTGATGACCGCGTAGCAGAACATGGTGATCACCATCACGAAGAGGAAGTAACTGGTGTGCATGAGATGCAAATTTATTAATGAACGGTCGTCCTGAATAGAGAGAACAGGCCAGAAACATCGCACTGAGCTGCTGGAAGACTTCACTGCTGGGTTTCCGGAAACGGGTGCATAACCTCCAGACTCGCCTCAACTTGAACTCTTTTTTTTTTTTTTAAAGATTTTATTTATTTATTTGTCAGAGCGAGCAAGAGAGCGAGCGAGCGAGCACAGGCAGACAGAGAGGCAGGCAGAGGGAGAAGCAGGCTCCCCACTGAGCAGGGAGCCCAATGTGGGACTCGATCCCAGAACACTGGGATCACGACCTGAGCCGAAGGCAGCCGCTTAACCAACTGAGCCACCCAGGCGTCCCTCAACTTGAGCTCTTAACTGGAAGGAGAGAGGGTTCTCTCTTCCTCTTCTAAACTGTTAAAACTAGGTCTAGGTAAAGACGCTATTCCTGGGACCACACGCTTCTTCCTAAGGCAGCCCCTGCCCTGGCTTCTGCGAACGAGCGCCCTGCCCCGGACCCTGCCCCGGGACCCCCGCCCCCAGGAAGCCCCAGAGACCCAGGGGCTTTAACCCTTACCCTTCTCCTCCGTCCCTCCCTCCGACAGCCCAAGCCCGCCTTCCCCGCTCCTCCCTTCTCTCCCACGGGCAGCGTCCTTCTGTCTCTTCCTCCCTTTCCACGTCCTTGATTCGCCGTCTCTGACCTCCCGCACTGGTCACCGTCACCAGGCCCGCCAGGCGCCGCGCCGGCCGTGCTTCCGCCCCTTGGCCTTGGTGTCCGCGTGCCCACGCGCCTCCAGGCTTCGACGCGTCAGCCTTGGGCCCTCGGGCTCCAGCCCACGAACGGTCACCCGCTACGGCCCCAGCGCACCAAGCCCGAAAGCCTCGGCGAGGCACCGACGCGCCTTCCGTCCCCGGCCCCTGCCCGGCGCCCGGCCTGGCTCGCCGCTCAGTGCCGCGGCCCCAGCCCACCGAGTGCCGCGGCCCGACAAGGAGAGAGAGAGGGATGGGGCAGGGGCGGCGTGGCTGCCATCTGCCGGCGGGAGCAAGTGCGGGCGCCGGGGAAATCAGTGCCGCCCGCTGAAAGCGCCGCTCGAGCCCCAGCAGGCGGCCCCCGTCTTCCTCCTCTTCGGGCAGGAGTCCCCCCGCCTCGGCACCTCGCCCAGGACTGTCCCGTCCCCCTCCGCCTTCCTGAGCGGCACGCGCTTCCCGCCCGTGTCCACACCAACCCGGGGCTCCGGCAGCGACGCGGCGGGGGCGGGCGGCACACAACGGCCGCGCGACCAACGGAACCGCTGGTGACCGAAGCAGAGGACGAAGGACAGACGCGGCGCGTCCTTGACCGACGGGGCGGCAGCTCCTCCCAGGCCCCCGCCAGCAGCCCGAAAGGAGGCGGCGCGGGCGGAGAGACACACAGACACACGACTTCTCTCACTTACGTCCGGGACGATGACCGTAAGCTTGGGATTCAAGGCGTGATAGACTTTCCCAACGGCCCCCTTGTAACACCAGAAGGGGTTGTAGTCTTGAGCGTATTTTGTGTTGGCGTCTCTCGCCGTCGTGAAGATCTTGTACCAGAGCGTGGCGTTGCTGTACGTCTCGGGAGCGCAGTGTGGCGGCTGCCTGCGGGCAAGAGGGCGACACGGGGCTCAGCGGCCTGACGCCCTGCCCCGGCCCCCCCGCGGCCGGCCCGCACCCAGCATGGCCGCCCGTGTGGGGAAGATGAAGACCCTTACGCCCTTCTTAGCTCACAGGTCGTGTTGTTGCTGCTGTTCTTAACTGAACACACCCCCAACGGAGTAAGAACAGGCATCCGACGCGACAGTCTGCTTGTTAAGAACCCTGGCTTCCCGAGAACCCCCCATGGTTCTCTTCCCTGCGATGCAGCCAAAGAGAGGCCTGCTCTTTGGGGCCCATTTTTGCAAATTATCTACATTCTTAGTCACAACTAGAAGTTTTATACACAAACTTCTCCAACAGCAGGTAACACTGAGCTCATCTGGTCTTGTCCTATAAACCTCCAAATGTCTAGAACAGATAAATCCCAGAGTCATTACTGCTGGAGAGCGAGCAAGCGCGTGCGTACGGGGACAGGCAGAGGGAGACTCCCAAGCGGCCTCGAGGCCCAGCGCAGAGCCCCACGTGGGGCTCCACCTCACGACCCCGAGATCACCACGTCAGACGTCAAGTGGCTGAACCACCCAGGTGCGCCCCCCAAAGTAATTCTTCTTTAAAAAGAATTCATCCACATTGCATGTTAGTAATTAAATTAAAAAAAAGAATTCACCTTTGAGTTCTCTTAAAGAGGCTACATCTTACACATTTCCTGTATTTATAGGTCATTATCTGCACTACAAAGAGGCAACAAAAAAAAGCCGAAACCTTAACCCTGAATGGTGACGTGGACATTTATTTATGCTCTCGGTCGGAAGGACTAAAGCTTCATCTTTCGGGAGGCTTCCTTGTGAGTCATGCGGTGACGCGCTCAGCTCCTACTTACTCGGGTGACACGCTGGCACCCCTCGGTGTGACAGGGCCCGAGCACGGGTAAGGCACGCGGAGGCTTCTGCCACCTGCTCAGGCCCCACTCCCTCTCCCGTCCTCATCCGCAAAGTTCCACCTTTAGGATCCCAAACCCAACCCGCAGACGGGCCCGCCGCGACAGCCGGGCCCAGCCGTCTGCCGCAAGCTGCCCGAGGACCTGCGCGAGTGGCCCAGCCCCACCCCTGCTCAAGGGGGCCCTTCCGCGCACAGCCACTGGGTTCGGGGAAACACTTACACGGTGACGGGGAACACGCCAGGGTTGGCAGTGAGGGTCATGCACGTGGTGAACACCACCTGCTCGCAGTGACCGTGGAGGGCACAGTCGTCTGAACTCCAAGCTGTAGGCAGGGTAAAGGTAATGTTGATCTCCTCGTGGGCTTCCCGGCCTGCGACAGAGAAACGGGGCGTGGGGGGGGCGCCAGTAAATCCAGGTAGGAACTCATCCAGGCATTATGCTCTGGGACTCCACTGAATCCTGGAATCGAACCCACCCAGAAATCCCCCACCAGCCCACAGAAGCAAGACACCGGCCCGGCGGGATTTCAGGACTCGAGTTTGGAGCCGGACTGTGAGGCCTGCTCGCCCGGGAGAGCCGGAGAGCGGCAACGGAGGGAGCCGCTGTTAGCCGGGGCCGGAGATGCCAGGCAACGAGGGCCCCCGGCGCCCAAGGTGGAAAGGCGGGGGCTGGCTGAGTGACCGCCTCCGCGCTGTTGGCCCCGGCACGGCACTCGTGCCACTCCCAAACCGCTTTTATTTGTATCGCTTCACACAGAACACACGCCATCCCACAAACACGACCGAAGAGCGTTACTGCTCCCCTTCCTGTGTGAGCAGACCACGGATCGGGGGTGTCCCAGACGTCAGGAAGGTCGGGGAACGGGTAAGGGATAAAGACGCTTCACCGGAAACCAAGGTGGCCTAGCACCACAGCAGAAGGAGACGGTCCACCCGCTCCCGGAGTCGCCTTCCCTCACTGCCGTGGGACCAGCTCAGCCGAAGAGCCAGCAGGCGTCGGCCAGGCACTCCCAAGCTCCCCCAGGGACGGAGCGGCCCTTGGTAACAAAGAACCAAAGACTGTCCTAAGGTCTGGGCCCCCGGAGGAAGCCCTTCCTAGCCACTCCAGCTTCTGCTACGTCCTCAACCTCTCCCGAGTCACAGCCTGTCACGGTCAGAGCGCCCGGCTGCTCCAAGAGCGCGGCTCAATGTTCTACTGATGGTTTTTGTTTTATTTGAGAGAGGGAAAGAGCACCAGCAGGGTGGGGGCCGAGGGAGAGAGCAGCAAACCCTCTGCCGAGGGGAGCCCGGCACCTAGTACAGCGCCTCCTCTGTGCCCGGAACGACTGTTAAGAGTTTGATCAATACTGACTCATGTTATATTTGTCTCTTCCGTGATCCTCAAATTCCGGCAGACAAGACCAGGTCTTGGGCTTTCTCTTGTTCTTCCCAGCAGCTAGCACAGTGCTGAGCTAATGTGGCTGGGCATTCGAAAATTCGTAGACTAGTAACAATATTTGTAGTATGTGCTGAAAACTCTAAGATGAAAAACTTGAATAAAAATTTTGTGTTTCTAAAAATTAAAACCAGAGCTAGGCCTTAAAGTCTCCTCTCAGTCGCTCTGTTGAGAGCCTACTGTACACCAAGCACCTTAAGTGAAGACGTAGCACAAACAGCTCCTTCTTGACTTCATTTAGCTCAAACTCAAGGAAAGAGGACACATGTAAAAAAATAATCTGACGAGTAAAAACCATATACCACTGATACTCTGTCTCGGAAGAGTTGCTGCCTAAGAAAATCTGAGCAGAAAAGGGCGACACTCGCGTACCTGAAAGTCCAATCTGATGCCCCAGAATGGTCGAGTACAGATGGGTGACATTGCGCGAGTACCCTCCGAAGGGTTTCAGCGGGTCCAAGGTCAGGGTGATGGCCACTGAGATGTTCAGCGGGCCCGCGTCCTCCAGCGCCTGCGGGGACTGGGTGGACACTCTGGCCTGCCCGCTGGTCACCGTGCTCTCCGGGGTTGTGGTGTCGTTTGTGAGGTGCTTCAGCGTTTCGTTCTCTGATACACACAAGTCGAGATCGTTGAACCGCAGCAGAAACGTATTCCAGTCCTGCAGTATGAGAACACAGAGGTGGAAGGAAAGCAAGCGTGAGCCGTCTGAAAGTGCTGCCCCTGGCACCCTTCAGCCAGGACCCCTGGGTGGGGCCACCGGGCCACAGAGCTAAGCACCGCAAATAACAGTGACAACGCAGCTGCCAGCCTCTGGCACTGGGATGACGGGGCTGGTTTTCCAAACCACTCTCATATTCACAATCTAAAATACGAACTCCTCACTGGCATGAGATACTAAATAAACTAGGAGATTAAACCAGCTTATTCGAGAAAATGTGTAAAAAAATGGCATATTATACTTACAGAAAATGATCCACTTGAGAACAAAACTTGAAAAGAAAGCTTGAATGAAAGTAGTGACACGTTAAAAGCATTAATCCAAACTCACTTAGCAGATGTGATTAGTTACTTGGTTTTTTTAAGACTTCCCTTTTAAGTAATCTCTACACCCAACGTGCAGTTCAGACTCACAACCCCGAGATCGAGTCACCCACTCCCCTGGCGGAACCAGTCTGGTGCCCCGTGATTAGCTGTTTATTTTTTTACATAAGGCTGCCTGGGGGTGCCTGGCTGGCTCAGTCAGAAAAGCATGCGACTCCTGGTCTCGGGCAGGGTCGTGAGTTTGAGGTCCAGACTGGGTGCAAAGATTACTTAAATAAATAAAACTAAAACAATAAATAAATAAGGCTGCCTTAAATAATTCCTGGAAAGGTCAGTTCTACGCACCTTGCTTTCTCTCTGCAGAATGCAAAACCAGTCAATACCAACACCAGTATGGCCCCTTGTCACGGGCTTTGAATCATGACCACCTTAAAGCACAACTTAAAAAAGGAGGAGAAAAGATGGTTCCCGGCATCTCTTCATCTCTGTATTGGTGGTTTAAATCATAAGCAGTTTTGGGGCGCCTGGGTGACTCAGTGGGTTAAAGCCTCTGCCTTCAGCTCAGGTCATGATCTCAGGGTCCTGGGATCGAGCCCCGCATCGGGCTCTCTGCTTAGCGGGGAGCCTGCTTCCTCCTCTCTCTCTCTCTGCCTGCCTCTCTGCCTACTTGTGATCTCTGCCTGTCAAATAAAGAAATAAAATCTTAAAAAAAAAAAAAACAAATCATAAGCAGTTTTAAATATACACACAGCTGCTTATATCATGGTTCAACTGAAACCAACAATAATAAAGTACTCAGCGTTCTATTTTAATTTAATTTTCATAGAAAAGCAAAGATGAACTCGGGCTGAAAGGGCACAAACAAGCTAGCCCAGGTTGTGACATTAACGTTAGTCTACAAGGAGCTGTCAGATGTGAGGACTAACCAAGTCACACTTCCTTCACTCTAACACTAGCCTTGCCTGAAAGTGCTGCACCACGTCCCTGCACGAGAAGGGGAGGGCAGGGCAGGGCAGGGCGCTGCCGGAGCAATCCTGGAGCAGCCATCCATCGGTCTGTGGCATCTGCTACGCCTGCAGCGGGTGCATCGAACTACACTCTCCCCAACCTACAGAGTCGACCGACCACTCAAAAACACTGAAGCTGAACATGAACATTCTAGTACATCCCTTCATATTGCAGACACGAGGGAACTGAGGCCCAAGGCAGCTTTATGGACGCTCTAATTCCACACCGGACAGCAGAAGCAGGATTAAGTTTTTTCATTCATAGCCCTGAACTTTTCCCATATTCCTAAGATCCTCATTTGAAAATAAAATCATGGAGTGCCTGGGTGGATCAGTGGGTTAAGCCTCTGCCTTCGGCTCAGGTCATGATCTCAGGGTCCTGGGATAGAGCCCCGCATTGGGCTCTCTGCTCGGTGGGGAGCCTGCTTCCCTCTCTCTCTCTCTGTGCCTGCCTCTGCCTACCGGTGATCTCGCTGTCAAATAAATAAATAAAATCTTAAAAAAAAAGAAAGAAAAGAAAAGAAAATCACGAAGTCAATCATAACCACAGCCCTGCACCAGCCTGGCACCGCTTTCCTGCAGACCCGAGTCCACTCTGAACACACAGCCAAAGCCACGCCAGGCACCACTCCGATTACTGAGGACTAATCACTCAGGCTGCCTTAATCACTTGTGCTGGCCAAGCGTTCGGCTCTGGGGGAAAGCAATGCCAGGATGCCGCAGAGCCCTGGTTGACTAGAATATTCGTTTTCAGCCCTAATGTGGGCACAGGCTATCTGCACGACCTTTACGGATTCGGTCAGGGCAGAGGGAGAAGGGAGCCAGCCTGTGTGCTTCTTGGTTAGAAGCAGTTTGAAGGGGTTTCATGGCAGAAATAGCTGACACTTGCTCCTTAAACTGTGTGGAAAAGTTCACTTGTGAAGGGGACCCCTCCTGCCAAGTACTCTGGGATTTTTAGAGCACAGAGCAAGCCATGCCCCCCGTTACACCACGGAAGAACCCTCCTCTCCTGCACAGGCCGCACACAAGGCAGACAGCGCGATCCCAATCCCCGCCCCCGTTCCCGCTCCCACCAAGGCACGCACCCCAGAAGGAAAAGGGTAAGAGAAGGCACCCCAGGAGTCTACTAAGGCAGGAACTCATCTGTCCTAAAAGAAACCACAACCACCAGTAATTTACCATACCTTTAATTCAGCATAATTCCTAACGTAATAATAATTTATTTAAACTGACCACAGTGTAAAACCTAGAAGGCCAGTTTGTAGAAAGCGGAGGCTCAGCTTAATAAAAACAAATATACTTGGAAATAAGATCCAGCTTTCTATTTCTTCAGTGTCCCTTCTCAGGCAACGGAAAAGCTATCAGTACAGCTACTAAAACTCCGTGATGACGTATGGCTTCAAAAGAGCACATGTTTACAGTTTTTAAAAATAGCAATCAGCTAATTCAAAACGTTAATAATAAACTTAGGTTATGATTTATTAAGTTGGTAAGAGCAAGTATGTTAGTTCTCTATGTTCTTGACACTCCACACGTCACTTCCGAAGCTCGCGATCGCTGCCGACGCGGTCTCACTGAACCAGGTGACACTACCAGACCCACAGCTGTCTGACGAGATATATTCACCGGGGATCCCAGGGACCTGGAAGACAGAGGCTGGGAAAAACGCTGCTTTCTCGCTGCGTTCCAAGGAAAGGTGTGTGGAGAGCCCAAGGCTGTTCCCCTGCTGTGTAAGGTCGGGCCAGCCCCAGAGGAGGACCTGGAACATACGATACCTCAGCCATTTCCGGTGACTTAATCTCCTTGATTTTGAAGAAGTAGCCCAAGGTCAGGAAAGCTATTGCCATGGCGCTGACACTGATCATAAAGACCACGAGGGGAGGCCGGCTGCTGATGTACAGCTTCAGGTTCTCCAGGGGGTTGATGCTGAACATTATTCTCATCAGCTCCACCTGAAAGGGACGAATCATTAGACTCACGGACCGTCTCGCCCAAAGAAACCCTATGATCCCGCCGTTGTTTCCTTCCCTGGTGCTGGGCGCGTGAGAAGGTCACTCACTCCTGAACTTGAGAAACGTCGGATCACAAATCTACTGCGAAGACTAGAAGGAAAAACACTAAAGGGAACTGTCACTGTGTCACAGTGGTAAGATCTGAAAAGCTACGCATCTCTCCTTCCGTCTGAATCTTCTAATTATTCCATGATGAACACCTGCTGTTCCTGTAAGGCCCATGAACAGCACCAGCTGTTTCCACTTAAGGTAACACTGAAGGAGGTCCGCAACAGGACACAGACACGGGCCACCACGCGCACAAAGCAAGTGAGGACGTGCTCATTCCCTATGAACTGCAGGGTTCAACACTCTGTCCTGCTGCCTGCCATCCTCACGCCTATCCCAGCAACTGGCACCGAGAGCCACGGAATGTTTAACTGAACCACTTCCCTGCTTAAAGCCCCCCTGAGGCTTCCCAGAGGACCTGGGAGAAGAAGAGGGACAGCTCTATCACGGCCCACAGGTTCCACGTTCCAGAAGCCCTACCAACCTCAGTGACCATAGGTTCGGCAACTTCCCGTCCTCCCTCACCAGGCTCTGGCCACACCGGCCTTCCCATTTCCTAGGATCAGCTTGTCACTTTCTGCAAGGAAGTCAGCCGGGACTGGCCTGGGGACCACACTGGCCCTGTAGATCACTTTGCGGATCAGCCTTTTTTTTTTTTTTTTAAGATTTTATTTATTTGTTTGACAGAGAGAGATCACAAGTAGACAGAGAGGCAGGCAGAGAGAGAGAGGGGGAAGCAGGCTCCCTGCGGAGCAGAGAACCCGATGCGGGATTTGATCCCAGGACCCTGAGATCATGAGCCAAAGGCAGAGGCTTAACCCCCTGAGCTACCCAGGTACCCGAGGATCAGCCTTCTTAACAATACTGGCTTCCAGTCCGTGAACCTTCCCATTTACTTGGGTTTTCTCTAATGAACAAGTTTTGTAGCTTCCAAAGTATACCTCTACACCTCTTTTGCCAGATGTATTCCTAAGTATTTTATTCTTGGAATTTCTGAACATGTCCTATATGAAGCCATTTCCCCCCAAATCTCCACATGCTTTACTCTTCCTAAAATGCCGGTTTCCACTCAGTGGTCAGTCAACTCCTCAGAGGCCTTCCCTGACCACGCTCAGCCCCTGCCTCTTTCAGACTGTTCAGTGCCGGTCGAGAGGACGATTAATTCTCTACTTGTTTGCGGTCCCCCCGCCCCGTCTCTGAGCTCCGTGATAGCAGAAATCTTGCCAATCTCGTTCACTGCTCTAGCCCCCTGGTTCCTGGCCCCTCGAACAGGAGCTGACACACGATGAGCAATTCTATACATGAACACACGACCACACTAAAAAAAACAACTAAAAATGAACCTGTAACAGCTTTTAAGTTTGAGAAAAAGATGCATCAACACCCCATGAGAACGGACAGCAACCACGTGCACTCTGAGATGTAAAATAATGTCCTTTGTGCTCCTCCCAGAGCAATATCCACGCATGCTTTGTGTACTTGTACCATATATAAATATACGCGTATATGCGCACACACACACAATTGCTGGTACTGCGTATGGAAACTTGTGGAACATGATATATTGAGTATATTCTTGCGCCATTTTCATTCCCACGGTCGGAGATTCTCTCTGGTGACCTCTGCAGGTCGCGTCTACTGGAGGCACCGGCCACAGTGTGCAAGTATAGCTGAGCCTCGGGTCCCTCCCAGTTTCCCACACCAGGCCCCGCAGCACGCACAAGAGGGCCTCTGGGCCACGGAGCAGGCCCTCGGCCACCGGGTCACGCCACACAGCTCTGCAAGGAGGTCCTACCGGCAGCAGAAGGGCTCACTCCACTTCTGACGTGCGCACCGCGCTCGGCATCCTGAAGCAAACTCACTGGCCGGGACCAGTAAGATGGCTGTGAAATGGTACCTCACCATTATTACTTAATTTTAATTTTTGCGAGAGAGCACGCATGCGGGCATGAGCAGGAGGCGGGGCAGAGGGAGAAGCAGACTCTCGGCTGAGCAGGGAGCCCCAGTGCGGGACCCTGGGATGGTGACCTGAGCCGAAGGCAGAGGCTTCATGACTGAGCCCCCAGGCGCCCTCCCCGCTACTTAAATTGCATCTCCCTCAAACTGGCCACTTTCACTGCTTTATCAGACATTTAGGCTCTTCCTAGGTAAACGGCCTCAGTCTTCCGTCCATTTCTCATTAACGCTCAGGAGTTCTTTTTATATCCGGGATCCCAACCCTTTTCCGGTTTTTACGTTACACGTACCGTACACATACTTCATGTGTGTCACTCATGGATGCACAAACACACGCTACGTACACATTAGAGCAGACTACTTCTGTGGACTCTTTAACACAGTTTACCGTATCTTCTACCACGTGAAAGGTTCTTTCAGCAACTTTCTTGATACATAATTTACATACAATTCACCCATTTAACATGTACGAATCGACTCATAAAACTGGGCAACCTTCACTATTATCAATTTTCAATCATCTCATAAAGAAACCCCCCACACTTTAGGAGTAACCCCCAGTCCCTCCGGCCCGAAGACAAGCACGAACACAGCTTGTCTCTACAGATCTGCCCATTGCAAACACTGCACAGGGATGGACGTGCAGGATGTGGCCTTCGGTGACTGGCTGCTCTCACCTAGCACGATGTTTCCAGGTTGGTCCGTGATGTCGCATGTGTCAGTACTTCCTCCCTTTTTGTTGCCAAAAACGCCCCACTCTATGAAGTATTTCATTCACGTATTTTGCATAGCCACACGTCAGCTGGCAGACATGTTTCTACCTTTCATCCACTATGAGTCACGCTGCTACGGACACGCATGTGTCCGATATTGTATGGACATAGGTGTCCACTTCTCCCGGCTGCCGTCTGTCCTACATAACCCAAGAGTGGCACTGCTGGGTCATATGGTAACCACAGGTTTAACCTTCTGAGAACCTGCTGGGCTGTTTTCCAAAGCAACTGCCCCACTCCGCATTCTCATGGGCCGGATAGGGAGTGCTTTTCCCCACCGCCTCACCCACACTTGTCACTGCCTTGTTCATTACTATCATCTTTTTTTTTTCTTTAAGATTTTATTTATTTGACAGACAGAGATTACAAATAGGCAGAGACAGGCAGAGAGAGAGGAAGGGAAGCAGGCTCCCCACTGAGCAGAGAGCCCAATGTGGGGCTCGATCCCAGGACCCTGAGATCATGATCTGAGCCAAAGGCAGAAGCTTTAACCCACTGAGCCACCCAGGCGCCTCCATTACTGTCATCTTAATGGGTGTGAGGTGGCAACTCACTGTGATGTGGTCTGCATTTCCTCCATAGCTACGAGTTCTTGATGTTAATGTATTTATCACCCTTTTCCTTTTATGATTATGTGTATGTACACATTATTTAAGACTCTTTCATTATTTTCCTCTTCAAGTCTTACAGTCTGACTTTTAGTCTCTTATCTACTGGGAATTGATTTGGGATTCCAGAATCTAGTAGGCTTCTGGTTTAATCTTTTTCGATAGAAGAGGCCAATTACCCAATACCATCCACTGAAGATGGTTTTATACTGAACATGGATTTCCCATGCTACGTCTCATACACACGAAGCTCCCAGATGAATATGGGTTGGTCTCTAGGCTTTTCTCATGTCCCATCATGGTATCTGCATCTCCCCAGCTTGGTAGTTTGAAATCTTGCCATCTAATACAAGAGTCTAACATGTTATTTATGCAAAATTGTCCGAGCTCTTCTTGGCCCTTTACTCTGCCGTATGAATTTTAGGTCCTATATGTAACGTTCTCAGGAAAATCTTGTTGAGTTTTAAACTGGAATTGTACCAAACAGTCTACTAATTTGGGGAAGAAATGACATCTTTATAACACTGAGGTCCCCAGTCTCTGAACAGAATCTCTCTTTATTTGAGTCCATTTATCTTTCTCAGGAATTTTTTAAAACTTCCTCTCATGTACCTTATTAGACAGATTCAAAAAATACTGACTTATGCAGCTACCATTGACAGCATCTCCTAAGAATTACGCTTCCTACTGCTGATGTATATAAAAGCAACAGGCTTTGGTATATTGATCTCATTCCAGACTCACCGCGGAAATCTTTTAAATTCTAACTAGGTTATTTGTAGCTTCTCTTGGATTTTGTGTAGACAGTCACACTGCAAACTAGTAAGTATTTCTTCCTTTCCAGCCCCTATTTCTTTTTCCTACAACTTTGACTAAAATGTTCAGTGAAATGATGAAGAGAAGTGGCAACAGTCGATTCCTGCCTTCAAAGGGAATGCTTCTAAATGTTTCACTATTAAATACGTGTATGTTAAAGGTTTCTGAAAGAAACCCCTTGCCAGGTTAAGAAAGTACTCCTCTATTTCAAGCATGCAAAGAGACTTTTGTTACAAACAGGAGTTACATTTTAATGATCGCTTTCTCTGCGACTTTTTTTTTTTAAATTTATTTGAGAGCGATCACAAGTAGGCAGAGAGGCAGGCAGAGAGAGAGGGGGAAGTGGGCTCCCCGCTGAGCACAGAGCCGGATGTGGGGCTCGATCCCAGGACCCCGGGATCATGACCTGGGCCGAAGGCAGAGGCTTAACCCACTGGGCCACCCAGGCACCCCTTCTCTGCAACTTATCAACTTTTTCTCTTTGATCTGTTGACATCAACTATATGCTGACATTCTCATGCTAACTCATATTTGCATTCCTTGGATAAACTTAACATGATCGTGATTTTTTAAAACTACATGACTGGTTTATGTCTGCCACATTTTATCTGGACCTTTTAATTTCTATTGGTAAGAGATAAGAAAATGATCAGCCATGATCACGTTCTCCTTGACTAGAAGGACTAAGTCATCCCAGTATCACGAACTTAACTGAATATCTGGACATGCATTTTTGAAAATAACAGACCTTGACCAAAAAAAAAAAAAAAAAAAAAAAAAAAAAATCAGGATTCACCATGTTTTTCTTTGGCTTTACATCTGGATGAGCTGTCTTAACTGCTTCATCACGGCTTTAATGACGGTCTCTATTTTCTACTTCAACTGAGTTGGGTTTGATAAGATGTGTCTCTAGGAAATTACCCACTT
This sequence comes from Taxidea taxus jeffersonii, assembly GCA_003697995.1. NCBI lineage: Eukaryota > Metazoa > Chordata > Mammalia > Carnivora > Mustelidae > Taxidea > Taxidea taxus. Next base: position 128,123 of record ML105330.1, read on the forward strand.
GATAACGGTTTTTAATATTTCTAGGCACAGTATCATTCTGTGACTTGTTCACTTTTTTATTTACTTGTAGCTGTTTTTTTCACAACAAATGTTCTTGTGTGTTTGCCTTCTCCTTTTTTAACGAACCTTCAACAGCGTATTGCACTGATGTTTTCTAAGAACCAGTATTTGGTTTTGCAGACTGTGTCTAAATAATTCACTTTCCATGTCAGTCATTTCTACGTGTATTTTTTCTTATGTTTCTCCCTCTGCTTTCTCTGGGTTTACTCAAAGAAACCCTTCAATTTCTTCAACTTCTTCAGCTGGAATCTTACCTCAAAACTTTATTCTTCTTTTCTAACGTAAGCATTTCAGAATACAAATGTCCCTCAACATACTCCTTCTTTACGTCAATCATGGTCACGGCCTCCCCGCGACCACCAACCTAACCCACCAGCCGCGCCTGTAGCTCTTCTCAGGCTCACCCACCCCCACCTTCGTGCGAAGAGCTGTCCGCCCTCCGCAGCTCTCCGCGCTCGCATCCACCAGCCCAGCGAGCATCTTTACGCGCACACATTCCACGTGTCCCAAACCGAACTCATCCGCCTTCCCGAGATGGGACTCTTGCCCGTGGTGCCCAGCGCAACCCGGAGCCCGGCGAAGCCAGACTGCCCCCCCCCCCCCCCCCCCCCGGGCAACCGCAGGTGCTAAAGGTTCCGTTCCTTTACCATCTCTCGGTCCCTCTTCCTCTCCACACTCCTTGGCCGCTGCCCCCGCTAGGGCCCTCACCGCCTCTGCTCTTTAACGATCGAAAGCGTCTCAGCGGGCTCTGCCTACACCAGCCAAGTGAGCCGTCCTCACCCGCTGCAGGAGTGACTTCTCCCCACGTCCACCTAGTCGTGCTACCGCCGGACCCCTCAGCGCTCCGACAGCGGACGACGCCCAAGCTCCGCAGGTCGCCGGGCCCCCGGGCTGGGTCTCGTCTCGCTCTCCGCGGTCTCACTGGTCGGACTCCTGGGACACGTGAGACGGCATTAGGGCTTCGAGCCTCCCAGTCCGCTGCTCCTCCTGACCTGCAAGAGCCACATCCCGTACCTCACCCCCGTCCCAAGACGCAAGGGACGCCTCCCCCGCGGAAGCCTTCTTGGCCTCCCGCACGTCCAGCCCCTCGGGGAGGAGCGGCCACTGTCATTCAAACAGCCCACGGGCCTCCTCAGATTTCTCACTGAGAGACCGAAACGCCTCACCGCAGCGGCACCTCTATCTCCCCAACCAGGCTGGAAGCCTCTCAACGGCAGACACGATGTTCTTCATCGTCTCTTGTCTCTGCATAATCAATATCCAGACACAAAATAGGCGATTTTACAGGGCACAAGTTCAGTAAAATAAAATACACTACAAATACCGTATGATTTCATGCCTCTGTGGAATTTAAGAAACAAAACAAATGAGCAAAGGGGGAAAGAGAGAGAAAGAAACCAAGAAGCAGACCCTTCGTTATAGAGGACACACTGAGAGCCACCAGAGGGGGGAAGGGGGGGAGGGGGCCGGGGATGGAACAGGTGACGGGAATTAAGGAGTACACTAGTCGTGATGAGCACCAGGTACTGCATGGAAGTGGCGAATCACTACGCTGCACACCTGAAACGAACGTAACACCAGACGCCAACTAGCTAGATTTTAAATAAAAATGTTTTAAAAATTGGGCTCATTAAAATTAAGAATTTTTGCTCTATGAAACACACTGTTAAAAGAATGAGAAGACAAGCACAGGCTAGGAGAAAATACTGCAAAAGATGTTATCTGTTATCCAAAATATACAAAGAACTTTTTTTTTTTTTAAAGATTATTTATTTATTTATTTATTTGTTAGAGAGAGAGCGAGAGCGAGCACAGGCAGACAGAGAGGCAGGCGGAGGCAGAGGGAGAAGCAGGTTCCCCGCCGAGCAAGGAGCCCGATGTGGGACTCGATCCCAGGACGCCGGGATCATGACCTGAGCCGAAGGCAGCCGCTTAACCAACTGAGCCACCCAGGCGTCCCCAAAGAACTCTTAAAATAAGAAAACAACACAATTTAAAAATTAGCCCAAAATATAGTTACAAGATGTAAATAAATAAATAAAAAATAAAAATGAGCCAAATATCTTAACAGACGGCTCAATAAAGAAGATTTATAGATGGCAAGTAAGTACACAAAGAGATGCCCCATATCGTAGGTCATCAGGACATACAAATTAAAACAACAATGAAATACCACTACACCTGCTAGAATGGCCAAAACCAGAACGCTGACAACACCAAATGCTAACGAGGATGTGGAGCAACAGGAACTCTCATTCAGTGTTGACAGGAGTGCAAAATGGTAACAGCCACTCTGGAAGACAGTTTGGTGGTTTCTTACAAAACTAAAAAAACATACTCTTTTTTTTCCCCCAATATATTATTTATTTGTCAGAAAGAGAGAGAGAGAGAGAGTGTACAAGCAGGGGGAGCAGCAGGCAGAGGGAGAAGCAGGCTCCATGCTGAGCAGAGAGCCCAATGCAGGACTCGATCCCAGGACCCCGGGATTACAACCTGAGCTGAAGGCAGAGGCTTCACCAACTGAGCCACCCAGAAGTCCCAATTAAAACCTACTCTTAACCATAAGGTCCACCAACTACACTGCTTGGTATTTGCCCAGAGCAGTTTAAAACTTATGTCACACAGGGACGCTAGGGTGGCTCAGTCAATTAAGGGTCTGCTCCTGATTTCTGCTCAGGTCATGATCTCAGGTTCATGAGACTGAGCCCCATGTCAGGCTCCGTGCTGGGCACACAGCCTGCTTGGGATTTTCTCTCTCTCCCTCTCCCACCCCTTAAAAAACAAAACAAAAAACTTCTGTCCACACAAAAATCTGCACATGGTCTTTATAGGCCCATTATCCATAACAGCCACAATTTGGAAGCAACCCAGATACCTTTCAATAGGTGAATGGATAAACTGTGGTATATCCAGACAATGGAATATATTATTTGACACTAAAAAAAAAAAAAAAA
>ML105331.1:1494-29972 GCA_003697995.1 Taxidea taxus jeffersonii
ATTACATTATATGTTTAAATAAAGCTTAAATAAAAAAAAAAAAAAGAGGCAAAGTAGAGTGAGCAATATTGAGCCATAATGAAGGGTAATTCTGCAAAGGCAAATCTTCCAAAAAAGAGACAGGTCAGGGGATGCCTGGGTGGCTCAATCGGTTAAGTATCTGCCTTTGAAATAGGTCATGATCCCAGGGTCCTGGGTAGAGTCCCTCACCTACTTCTCCCTCTCCTCTGTCCTTCCCCCTGCTTGTGCACTCTCTCTTTCACAAATAAAATCTAAAAAAAAAAAAAAGGAAAGAGATATAGATCAGGAAATGGTCAAAAGAGCTGAAAGGGAACAAGATACTTTCTTCACATAGCCAACTGTGCACAAATAAGATTTAAAAATGTACTTCAGGGACACCTGGGTGGCTCAGTTGGTTAAGCAGCTGCCTTCGACTCAGGTCATGATTCCAGCGTTCTGGGATCGAGTCCCACATCGGGCTCCTTGCTTGGCAGGGAGCCTGCTTCTCCCTCTGCCTCTGCCTGCCACTCTGTCTGCCTGTGCTCGCTCTCTCTCTAATAAATAAATAAATAAAATCTTTAAAAAAAAGTACTTCAATTCATGAGTTCTTTAATTGAGAAGAACTTGTACTATTAGAGAATCTCCTTTTGGTTAGAATAACTATATTTATCCCACTTATAATTTATCCAATTAGGGATAATAATCTTTATAATTGAACTAAAAAAAATCAAAATTTTAGACATTTTTTCTACAACCTCTAAGAAAACATAAAGTGCTACATTATTGGAATAGGATTACTCAGGTATAACAGGAAATCTGATTCAAATTTTTTCTTAATATAATAATTATTCTGTCATATCAACCTGCATAGGCCAAAGCTGAGATGCCTGCCCTGCTGGATCAGATATTTTGTACACAAGTTTATTGCCAAACTACCTACATAAAATCCAAGTCCCTTAAATGATTTCTTTCCTAATTTAAAAACTGCTCACTCAATTGAATAGTTCATACTTGACTCATACTCAACTATCATCTGATTAGGACCATTTCTCTAACTCACAAAGAAATAAAGTTCAAAATCAGCCAATTCTTATTATAGTTCAATAATGTTCTGGTCTTGTCAGCCAAATGTCATCCCTTCTCCCATCTGTATTTCTATAGTAGCTGCAAAAAGACTACATGACCCCACCTCTGGTTATTTGAAGGTTCCTGTGAATGGCACCTGATTCAAGCTGAGCCAATCAAGTCTTCTGCCAAGGGCTCACTCACTGGTAACAAGGAAAGGGACTCACTGAGCATAGAAGCTGTGACATGTGTTGCTCAAGAATTCGTAAAGCAACATTTCCCATGTGGGATTCTTCATGTGGATGAAGTAGGCCTGCAAGTGAGAAAGTAGGTGGAAAATACATGGAAAGTAAGGCAGTGAATGGAGTGAAACTCCTCACTTACCTTGCACCTGGTTTCATGGGCTCATAAGGCTTAATTGTATCACTACCCTTCCCAGTAGCAGGAACCAACAATTTCCTATGTTTCTTTTTTAATTTTCCATGTGCTAATTTGATTTTCTTCATTTACAACCATAAGATTTATGAATAATAACCATTCAAAACACTTAAAGGATCATTGAATTCAGTGTCATAAAACTTGAAAGTTACTTTAAACCTCATTACTTTTATTATATTAAGTAATCTTTACTATATGCTATTATATATTATATATATTCTATTATATATCATATATATCCTATTATATATTATATATGATTTACTTTAAGAAATTGGCTCAGATGATAATGCAGGTAGAAAATCACAAATCTTTAGGGCAGGCCATCAAGCTGGGAAATCAGGCAGAATTTGATGCTGCAGCTTTGAGGCAGAATTTCTTCTCTAGAAAACCCCAGTTTTTGCTCTTATGGTCTTCAAATAACCAGACAAAGCCCATTCACATTATGGTAAGAAATATGTTTTACTTAAAGTCCACTGATTATAAATGTTAACCATATCTCTAAAATTGGTGTTTGATTAAACAACCATGTACCGCAGCCTGGTGAAGATGACACATAAGACTTACTGTCATTCTGTCTTTACTCTACAAATACCTAAATAACTGGACAACTTTCGAGGTTTTTTTTAAAGACTTATTTATTTGAGAGAGAGAGAGAAGTGGGGGGCAGGTGGAAGCAGAGGGAGAGAGGATCTCAAGCAGACTCCACACTGACATAAGGCTTAATCCCCAAGATCACACCTGAGCCAAAACCAAGAGTTGGACACTTAACCAACTGCGCCACCCAGGTGCCCCAAATTTTAAGTATATTTTAAGCTATTTCTGTTCCCTAATTTGGGTAAATAAAAAATGTCCATAGAGTTAATACTCCAGAGCTTTAAAATGAGACTTATGACTTTGAAGCTAGTAATAAAACACTCAAGTAATAGTCTCACAGTATATAAAGTCAGCAAAAAAAACCTTAAAGTGAATTACATTCCTGTAGGCACAACAGGACCATCCATTACTATTCTGAATATAAATATCAAGTATTTACTCAGTAATAGGTAAAAGCTTTTGTGTTAAGTTGTGCTTGCAATGTTTTGCTCATGAACATTATAGGTAAAAGCATGAAATTCCTGCTAAAATAATGTGGTGCTAAATCAGCATCCACCAAAAAATGTTTTAGAGAATAGATATTTACTTACTTAATCTAGCTACCTTTCCTAGCCTACACTGGAAAACAACATATCACATGGGACAATTCATTTGTGCTTTTCTTTCTAACATACAGCAATCCATCATGCACTGAGGATTTCCTTTCTTTTAAAATGCTGCTTATGTGCTACTACTCAAATATTTACATGTATTCTCCTCTGTATGCAGTGTTATTTGATCCATGGAGTGGTTGATATAGTAGATTGACTTTGGATCAATAATTTAGCATAATAATCTTCAAATAATACAGCAAGACAAAAAAAAAATCAAACAAGAAGTCAGGAGAGAGATATACTTGTTTAAGACTGAGGCAAATTATTTCATCCTAAATAGGTCAAGAACATTTGACAAAAGAAAGACTGAGTTTAAGTACACAGTTTTACTAACTGTACAAACTATGGAAAAGTTAAACCCTTATTTTTTCTCCACTGCAAAACTTTGATAGCTGTAGCAACCTTACAGAGTGGCTGTAAAAATGGACTACAAGGGCACTTAGCACAAGGCCTAGCACTGACAGCATTCAACTAATGCACACTGATTTTAGTTTCCTCTCTTGGAGTTAGTTTGTCTCATCTCTGTAATTTAGAGAACTGGGCCAAATGACTCCCTAGGTGCACTCCTCTCCCAAATTTGTGTGTTCTAATGACTAATGATAAATTCATTTGCAATTTGAATAGTCAGTTCCATAAAGTTTTCTATTTGTCCTCTTTTCAGACAAGGCTTAGGATCAAGACCAAGCTATTAACATTTCCCTTGTTTCTGGCCTTTCCATTAGGATATGGTGTTACGGAAAATATTTAGTCTTTAGTTATGACAGCAGACAGCTATCTTACCTGAATTAGTCTCTGGTCACGTGAAAAATATGGCTTTGTAGTTAATTGCTTTGGAGGATGAATATGTCTGGATCCACCTATTTCTGCTTTTAACCAATGACTTATATTCTCAAAATCTTAGTGCTTTTCAATTACTCACCAGTATGTCCTTACAGATAGTAAGACAGAAGCCAAAGTTAACCAGTTACTCTTATAAATCAAGATGAATGAGCCTAGTCCTTTGAAAATGACAAACATGTTCAGCAACTACCAGGGTGATTCTCTGCTCATGGTGACAAGAACTTGGGAAAGTTAAAGTAAGAAAGCCATTGTGATCTGACTCCAAATAATTTTCTAAATATAATCCCACATTAAGTTCTAATCTGACAAAAAATGAAGGAGCCAGAAAATGTTAGTTCTTGAAGGTCCCTTCAACCATCAAGTATGACCTCCTCTAGCCCATCTTCTAAAATTCTGTGTCTGCTGAGCTTTCCCTGTCACTGAAACATAGGAGCCATGGAACAGAACCACATCTCCCACCCACAGAAGATGAATACGGTCTCAGGGTCACTTGCAGGCCCACAGACTGTGTTCTCCCGATCACTCCTGGCTTTCTGATTCTGCATATGTCATCACAAAGCTGCACCATGTGAAACAGTCATCAAGTTTAGTCACTGTCCCCAATTTCCATAACTCTCAGAAAAACCTATGCAAACAAAATATCTATACAGAAACAGAAATGAAGGAACAATATATTTTAAAACATTGACTTACAATTTGAGTGATATTTGTGATAAATCAGGGGGAAGGGAGCATGTCACGTAGGCTGCCCTTTCTCTGACCTTGACATTGATGGCAAAGGAGTTTCAGGGGAAAGAATTTCATATTTACTACATGCCAGATTTGGTTCTTGGGGTCCGTCTTTCTGAATTACTGTACAACTGGTGCTATTTAACAACCCTTTCAAATGTGGAGAACAAGTGATCTCCCAATTTTGAAATATTCTAGGACACTCTTTTCCAGAGTTTATTTCTAAGAGCAAGTTAATAGATGCTATACATGTTTAAAAGGGCAGTGTCCTGAGCGTGTGCATTTGGCAAACATAAAAGTTTGTTGGTTTTTTCTCTCTATGATGTCTCAGAACATAAAAGATGCAAAATTTCATTGTGAATATCTAAAAAACAGATAAAGAATATTTCCAAAATTTATTGGCCATTGTTGTGGGTTGAATCATGTTCCCCAAAAAGATTAAGGTCTAAACCCCCAGTCCTTGTGAATATGATCTTATTCTTTGTAGATCCTAGCCACTGAATTATATTCTCCTGATATTCAAATGTTAAAGCCCTAACCCCTAATGTGACTATATTTGAAGTAAGAAAGTAACTCAGGTTAAATGAGATCCAATTGGATTAGCACCGAATAAAAAGAGGCACCAGATAGTGCTTCCTCCCTCCCTCTCCCCTTCCCCTTTCTCTCTGTCGGTCTTCCTCACCTTCCTCCTCTCTCCCTCTCCCCTTCACCCTTCCTCTCTTTCCTCTCCCCCACTCTCTCCACCACAGGAGGGCAGAGCAAGGAGTCACCCCTCTGCAAGCCAGGAAGAGAACTCTCACTGAAATAGAATCTGCCAATGCCTTAAATCTTGGACTTCCCACCCTCCAAAAATAAAGTTCTGTGGTTTACGCCTCCCAGCCTATAAGTATTTTGTTATATCGGCTAAAGCTATGACAACAGCTATAAACAAGTTAAAATGAGGTCACACTAGTTTAGGGTGGGCCTGAATCCAGTGACTGCTGTCCTCATAAGAAGAAGGAGGTTTAGACACAAACACACACAGAGGGAACATGACCACATGAACACAGAGGTAGAGAACGGAATTATGCTGACACAAGCCAAAGAATGTGAAGGGTTGCTTCAACTACCAGAAGCTAAATAAGGCAGGTGGATGCCTTCCTATAATTCTGGAAGCCCAGCCCTTGATTTTAGACTTGTAGCTTCCAGAACCATGAATGAATAAATTTCTGTTATTTTAATTCATCCAAGCTTGTGGTACTTTCTTTCGGCAGCCTAGAAAATTAACTCAGCCATGGAAATACTTTGCTCTGTGGAGAATCTAGAGAGTTAAGATTCCATGGTAGGGGCCTGGGTGGCTCAGTTGGTTAAGTGTCTGCCTTCAGCTCAGGTCATGATCCCAGAATCCTGGGATCGAGCCCTGCATTGGGCTCCCTGCTCAGCAAGGAGTCTGCTTCTCTCTCCCCCTCTCTGCTTGCTGCTCCCCCTACTTGTGCTCTCTCTCTCTCTGTCAAATAAATAAATAAAATCTTTTTTTAAAAATTCCATGGGAAAGTGTTGGGAACCATTGTCTTTAAAACTATAGACCTTCCACACTTTAATTGCCCTTCAAGACATGTATTATGTCCTTTTGGTTTACTCTAGTTCACTCATACTCTCCTTCCTCTGAACTCTTATTATCCCATATCATTGGGCATCTTTTCATTGCTTTGTAATATTCTTGAATTATTTTATCTGAGTAAGTCTTATTTCTCTTCTTGATGCAAGCTTGCAATTTGGTAATTAGTTGATTTGATCCTTATATAAACACAGTGGTTCACTCTGCTCCCACACACTGTGCTCCTTCCATCTTAAATGCCCTATCTTCTCTCATCTTCCACTCTCCACCTATCCATTTCCATAATGCTGAATTGTACTCATTTTTCAAAGTTCAACTGAACTGTCACTCCCTGAAAACCCTCAGCATCCTTAGTCAGAAATAAACTCTTCCATCTATGAAGTCACAAAGCACTTATTTCTTTGCTCTAGCACTTTTGGCCTTGTTGTATCTGGACTGAATAAACTGACCCGTGTGGATTAGTATTTGTAGAACATGAGGTAACATGTGCTAATCTCTAAGGTTTTGCTTTGCCAAGTGTAGTATGCAGGGTGGACTGTTCTGGAATAGGAAGGAAATATGGAGAAACCCTGCAGAAAAAAAAAGAGAACTGAAAGTGAAGCTAGGGTACTTATATGCTAATTAGAAACTTGGGGGACAGAACAAACAGCTAACTAGTGAATTTACAATGTGCTATGTCAACTTCTCCAGCTCCTAAGGAAAACATCAGCAAAATTTGCATTAATTACCTGTGCTATAGGAATGTCTATATATGTGTGTGTGACTAGATGGACAGATGCAACAATATGTGACATCTTTTTTTGAATAAAATCTCTCCTTATTGGAGTCTGGATTTGCTTTTATTTGATACTGATATATAGACTCTTAACAATATTTCTTTCTGAGTGTATCCTTTATTAGATCTTATTATGGAATAAAATAATTAATTATCCAAGTTAACTCTACTTTCCCTTCTAATAAATCCATATTAAACTATCCTTTCCAACCATCCTAAAAAATCCCCATAAAAGTATTCTAGAATGTTTAACAACATTACACAGGACATATCAACACACTAAAACATGTGGTTTAATTTTGTTTAAATGACGCCTGGCCTACAATGTAGGGGAACATATTCTCTTCTCTTTCCTTCTCTCTGTTGCACTCTGTCTCCAAAAAATATGTTAGTTCTTGATTCCTGTTTCTCTATAATAATCCCTCCCTTCCCTCTCAATTTTCTAGGTATTCAACAATATGCCCAGGCCTCATTCATTCAAGGTGTTCTTTCATCGAACATTATTAAAGGTTTATCTTTCCATTTATAAAATAAATAAATCCTTCCATTTTGATAAGAGCTCTGGGTACTCTTATAAACAGCACAGGCAACACAGGTCTTCATGTGGAGGTAAAAATTACAGAAAGACTTGTACTTTTCTCTATCATTATTAAATCTCCTAGGTATCCCTCTCCCTTTTAAGTTAAGCTCTATTGAACATTTTAAAGAAAATTATTGTTTTTAAGATACTTCATAAAGATTACTCCAAAAGGTCTTTTTATCATCTACCATTAAATTAATTCTGCTTTATGATGAATTGGCATAAGCAAAATCTCTTGATACATGACTTCTATCTTTACAGATACAGCATTGTCACAAATTATTATTTAGGACTCTTGACAGAAATTAACAAAAAAGGTTAATCATAGCCTAACATTCAGATTCAGTTAAAGCACAATCCAGGTGCTCAGATGTCATTAAGCATCTACCTTCCTGTCTGCTCTGGTTTTCTCTGCAATAACTTTTTTCGAAGACCAAATCTTCTCACAAAATAGGATAAAAAGAACAAAATAACTTCAATTACATATTCCATGAACCTAGCAAATTTAGTTAAAATAAAAGTTTATTTTTGGAAAAAAAATTCTGGGATTATCTGGGTTATACATTTGTCAATAAGATGTTGGTGCTCTGGGGGGGGGAAAAAAAAGTGTCAGTGCTCCAGTTAGCAAAGTCTGGGCCGTTTTAAAGTTGGGGGTGAGTGAGTTGGCATTAACCATGCTAGAACCATATGGGTCAAGCGTGGAAGAGACATGAGTCACTGTGAGCAGAAGGGAAATAAACGACCAGTAAAACATGGGTGTATCTAAGGAGTACAGGGTACCAAGTTGACCCCACAGTAGAGACTACATATTGCCTTTGCCAGGATTGGTTATACCACTTCCAAGAAAAAAGTCCTAAAGGTGTGTGAACTTCTACTTTTCTTCCAAACCAGCATGTGTTTTTGCACAGGTATTGGTAATGGGATTGTCATAGAATGTAACAATATAAGAAAATTCCAGGAGCTACAACTTTTGCACAAGTGTCTTGTGTGATTAAAATATCATCATCCTCATAACAGATTCAATTTACAGGGATACTTGTTGGGACAGAAAGGGAAAGATCATCCCTCCTGTTCTCAGCACTAGTGCTGCTGTTTCTACACTCATTCTCAGGCTAACTCCAATTTTCACCTCAACGAGTACCATCTATGAACTGTAGGAGACACAAAGAAGGGTCAGATACAGTGCCAAGATAGCTCCATGCATGTATGTGTTTGTGTGGGTACACTTATACACATATATACATATGTATCCAAATATAGCTCCTTGACCATAAGGAGCCAACACTATATTAATAAGATGTAATAACAAATGTCCCAGAAGATATATATATCAGCCTCCAAACGAATTTTAAAATGGAGATTAGAAAAACTTCAAGAAAGAAATAATATTTGAATGTGTAAAATTTTGAGGCATAAAACTGAGTTTAGAATGAAAAAGGCTAAACATACTTGCAGAGCATTGAGCAAACAATTTAATTTTACTTGTTGAAAAGTTACATATAGGCACCTGGGTGGCTGTTGGTTAAATGTCTGCCTTCAGCTCAGCTCAGGTCATGATCCCAGGGATATGGGATCAAGCCTTGCTCTCTTGCTCGGCAGGAGTCTGTTTCTCCCTCTCCCTCTGCCCCTGCCCATGCTCCTGCTCACTCACATGCTCTCTCTCTAATAAATAAAATCTTTTTAAAAAATAAAAGTTACTTTTTCAATAGAACACTATTGAAAGGTAATCCTGGAAAAGTAGACTAAGGTCAAATCTTACAAGATCCTGAGTAGAATACTAAAATACTGACTTGTATTCAAGATGAATACAAGTGAAGATAAGGAACTGTGAATGATTTCTGATGAGACCATATAATGAGAACACCACTTTAGGAACATGAATCTGATAGCAACAGGTTGGTAGTAAGGGGAGAAACTAGAAATGGAGACACCAATTAACAGTTTGCTAGACTAAAACTGAAGCTAAAGGGAAACTGAATCAGTTTGGTGATAGAGAAGGAGAAAAAGACAAAATGTCAGAAAATGAGACAAATTATTAAAAGGATTTAAGAACTCTCTCCGTTCCTCTTAGGTAAATTTACTGCATAAGAACTTTCTATTTGGAATATCCACTTCTGGATCACACACCTATGACTCAGTCCACTGGAGTTTTATTTTATCACTACTTCTAACCATTGTTTCCAAAATGTCCAATGATTTTCTTATTGCTCAAGCCAAGTGATCTTCTTTGATTATTGTTCTGACGCTTCACACTCTGCTCCTCCTAAGAGCTTTCATGATGCAATATTCTCATCATTCTTCTCATATTTCTCTGAAGAGGGTTTTATTTCCACCACCTTTGTAGAAGTCTTTCTTTTAGCTTGTCTTAGATTGCAAGTTGGCCTTGTTCTATAGTTGTCTATAGTTGTGTTACTGTTTGTTCTGTCCATTCTCACTATTTAAATAATTAATTACATAATTTTATGTACACCTCTCCAATCTATAATTGTCTCACTCTGAACACTTTATGATCTCTACATTAACAACTAAAACATTTCTAAACATGTCCATTGGCTAACATATCCCCTAATACCTCATACTTAATAAATCCAAAACTCAAAACTTCAGATTGCTGTAAATCAGTTTCTTAATTTTAACCCAATCTCAATTAATAAAATTACTATACAACTTGCCACACAAGTCAGAACCTAGGCATGTCTTTGATTAATCTTTTTATTCTAAATGAAATAAAAGATTAAAGCATATTAATTTCACAGCTATGCATGGCTCCAAAATAAACCCTCATTGGGCTCCATGCTCAGCAGAGTCTGCTTAAATTTTTCTCTCCCTCTCCTTCTGCCCCTCCCCACAACATGCTCGCTCTCTCTCTCTCTCAAATAAATAAATCTTTTAAAAAAATCTTTTAAAAATTTCCAACATGTAAAAGACACAAGGAGATTTTTGGTCCAACATATATTGAATACTTGCCTACATTTAAAGTGAATACACAGATTAACAATAAATCCCAGTGACATATCTTGTTTACTTTACTGAAAAAGTTATGCTGCTTAAGTTTGATGTGAACTAATTTCATCACTGCCTATCATTTGCAATACCAGGGATGTCAGAAATGTTGGTGAAGTAGTTATTCAGTAATTGAGCCTTCCTACGTCTCAGGCCAAAACTGAGGTCAAATCTTAGATTTTGGTTGAAAACTGAGGCCAAAGTTTGATGCCTCTTTACTGTTTTATTTAGCATCAGTGCTAATAATGGTGCAATGCAAAAGACATTAATTTTCTCTGTCCCAGAATGTACTGTATGGTGGAGTGGGCACACTACAAAATCTATAAATAAACAATATTCACAGATCCCATTTTTGCAAATTCATCCACTTGCTAAAATATCTGTAACACAAAAATCAATACTAACAGCACTTTCACAGTCACTCAGACATATGCAGAGCAGTGAAACATTTGTGTTACCCAAGACAAATATTCCCAGCTGAGATAAACAAGGTGACACCCTTCCTTCTTGTTTCAGCTCTCATCCTATAAACACGTGTCCTTTGCACTTTCTCCTCAGTGTCATGTTTTTCTCATTTTTATGCTTTTTATTGTTTATTTCACTGTTTAAAATGGGCCCTGTTGAAGTGCTACCCAGTGTTCCCAAACATAGGAAGGCTGTGATGTGCCTTAGGGAAGACATATGAGTGTGACATAATCTTTGTTCAGGTATGACTTATAGCACTGTTGGCCATGCGTTCAGTGTTAACTGAATCAATAACACACACTAAACAAGATGTTTATAAGCAGAAACATACATAAAACAAAGTTATGTGTTACTCAGTTGATGAAACTGTATGACCAGAAGCAACTCAAAGGAACCTAGGAGTACTGGTTCAGTATTTGTTAATTTAGTGTTTGTGAGGACTTTATAGAACATAAATGCCTCAAATAATGAGAACTGACTGTAAATAATCTAAATTGTTCTAGATTTATTATTGCTAGAAGTGAAAAAGAAGATGGTGATATTTTAGAAAATAATCATAGGTGAGAAAACATTTTAGAGTGAGTGGAAGTAAGAAAACCAAACTTCTCTAAAAAATTTACCAAAGGAGGGGCTGAAACCTAAAAGATAGGAAAAAACACTAGCCATTATTTTGGAAGACAGATGACAGGCTTATTTCTGAATAATATTTTGCAGTAACAAGATGTTAAATACAGGAAAAACTGAGGGAAGCCTCTACCAGCTAGGAGCCAGATGACTATTTCATGTCTATTCTTCATGACTGATTTTTTTTTAACTTATTGAGGAATAACTGACAAATATAATTATATATATTTAAAGTGTATATGATAATTAGCTGTACATATATACTTTAGAATGATTACCAAGATCAAGATAATGAACATATCTATCACTTCAGGTAATTAACATATCACTTCACATAATTAACATTTTGTGTATATGTGGTAAGAATGCTTAAGATCTACTTTCAGCAACTTTCAAGTGCATGGCACCATATTATTAACAATAGTACCATGCTGTACAGTAGATCCTCAGAACTTATTTTTCTTATAACCGAAAAATTGCACCCTTTGACCTATGTCACCCCATTTTCTCCTCCCCTGACTCCTGGCACCCACCATTCTATCCACTGTCTCTATGAAATCAGTTTTGTTGTTGTTGTTTTTAAGATTTCACATACAAACAATACCATACAGTATTTGTCTTTCTCTCTCTGGCTTATTTCTCTTCTAGATTCATCCATGTTCTATAAATGCCAGGATTTCCTTCTTTTTTGGAACTGATTCATATTCCATTGTATATGTATGCCACATATTCTTCATCCATTCATCCACTGATGAATACTTAGTTGTTTCCATATCTTGGCTATTGTGAGTAATGATTCAAAGAACATTTCAATTTCTTCAGATATATAGCCAGGAATGGGGTTATGAGATTATATTACAGTTTAATTTTTTTGAAGACTTTCTACATTGTTTTCATATGGCTGTACAATTTTATATTCTCACCTACAGTGTATTAAAAGCTTCCTTTTCTCTACATCCTCTCCAGCATTTGTTATCTCTTGTCTTTTTGATTAGGGCCATCCTAACCAGTGTGAGTTAATATTTCATTATAGTCTTGATTTGCATTTCCCTGATGCACAGTGATGTTGAACACCTTTCATATATGTATTGGCCATTTGTATATCTTCTTTGGAAAAATGTCTATTCAAGTCCTTTGCCCATTCTTTATTTGTAGGGTTTTTTTTTTTCGCTATAAAGTTATATAAGTCCTTTATATATATTTGGACATTAACACCTCATCAGAGGTTAATATAAAATAGTTCCTCTCATTCTGTATGTTACCTTTTCAATATATTGTTTCCTTTGCTATGCAGAAATTCTTTAATATATTCCCATGTTTTTATTTTAGCTTTTGTTGCCTGGACTTTTGATGTCTTAACTTAAGATTTTTAGAGGTTCTCTTTCTACATGAGTACAACCAACCACCACCACTCCCCATCCCTACCACCACTAAATTATTTTACACATCACTTCATTCTCCCCAGCTCTCTCCACAACACACAACTCAGAAAGTTGGAAAATAAAACGTAGAAGAAGCAAGAGACATTCTCCAACCTCCAACACTCAGAAACTTATCCCAACAGGAGTAGGGTGGGCTTGTTACTCACCCAAAATAAGAATTCTACCAGTGGGTCTGGGGTCTTATTAGCATACCCAAGAAAATCCGAGTCCAAGCCTTCTACATAATGCAGCAAATCCAGGGACCTGATTTTTCCAACATCCTTCTAAAGAGACAAGTCTCAAAATATTTTTCCAGAAAAATGCTGACTAAAAGGAAAGGAAAATGGGCTATTGCATACATACTGAAAACAAAACAAAACAAAATCTAAAAAAATTTCAGGAGCCCAGCAGAAAATTAGATTAGAATTTAGTTTCAAATGAAGGTAATGCCTTTTTTTTCAGTGTTTTCATTATTTCTTCACCAATTTAAGGACTAATACTGATGCAAAGCACTACATAGTTAGGGGTTACCAGTAGCTCCAAATTGCTGGCCAACAAGTCAAAGTAATTCACACTTATACAGATTTTCTTTCAAAATTGGTATGGCAAATGGAAATTCCAACCATTACATTATGCCTAAATAACTTAATAAAGTAGTTACCATCTTGATGAAAATTCTGACTAAAATGTTGAACCAGGAACCCACCCATGTTTTATGTGGGGAAGCAGTACAGCTACTTGTGAAATGTAGATGCAGGTAATTCATTCTGTCTAGCTTCAAATCTTGGTTTCATAACTTACTAGTTAGATGAATTTGCAAATACTGCCCATGAAAGATCTAAAACAAAACAGTGCTGAATGCTAAATAAATATTGGCCATTACTAGTATACACTTTAAAGGTTTTATCCAAAATACTGTTGGAGAAATATAATTTAAAAAACAAATCTCCAACTCTGGGAAACAAAGTGAGGTTGCTGAAGGGAAAGTGGGTGGGGAGAGGGGGCATTAAGGAGGGCAAGTGATAGGATGAGCACTGAGTGTCATATGCAACTGATAAATCGTTGAACATTACATCTGAAACTAATGATGTATATATGTTGGCTAATTGAATTTAAATAAATAAATAAATAAATAAAAATAAATCTCCTCCCTGGAGCACCTGTGTGGCTCAGCGTGTTAAGCATCTGATTTCTGCTCAGGTCATGATCTCAGGGTCCTGGGACTGAGGCCCCCATTGGCCTCCCTGCTCAGCAGGGAGCCTGCTTCTCCCTCTTCCTCTCCTGCTCATGGCTCTTCTCTTACTCCCTCTCTCTTAAATAAATAAAATCTTATAAATAAATAAATAAGTGAATAAATAAATAACAAATCTCCTCCCAAACCAGAAAATCTCTACACAAAGGTAGAAGAGAATGAAGACAATTTTACTATTGAATAAGCATTAAAGCATAATGTGATGCACACCACAGGAAATCTGCTAAGAGATTGCAAAAGGCAGAAAGAAATATCGCCCTTTTATATTGCCAATAGAAATACCCATTACAGACATGTTATCGAAAACAAAAAAAAAAACTCATAACTCATCCTCAAGTAAGAGGACTTAACAGCACCATTTGTCATACAAAGTCCATCCTAAATTCACCTAGTAATTGGGGTGATAGTCTGTGTTTGGTGATTGTCTTTGTCCAAAGGAATTTGGACAAATTTCTAATTTTCTATGTCCAAAGGAAAAACAAACCTATCTTTATGACAAGAAGTAGTTTTACATGTTGGAGGTAGGCAGCCTCCAGTTAGGCTCCTATCTCCCACAGTAATTGGTGTTCTATCTTCCTTGATGGTTACATTTCAAGGGTTTGGCTCCCAGGTCCTTAACAAAGACTTCCTGGGTTGTAAATGTAGTAAGATATTTATTTAGCTTTTTAAAAAATATATATACATTCCAAAGAGACAGAGAAAGACCTCAAAATTACAAGTTTTCTAAAGCAAATGCTCTAAGAAAAGAGAGGGGTAGGAAGTCTTTTCCCTTATTTTCTGTTGGAAAAATTAAGCCATTTATTTTTAATTTGTTTGCCTTCATAATCTCAAAACTCATAAGAGAACCTAACTTTATTGATTTAAAAATGTAAACTGAAGTTCTGCAACATTCTGCTTTCTAAAATTCTATTTGATTTATTTTCTTTCTTATTTTTTTTTTAGAAAAAACTCCATGTTTCTGAACCCAATAATAACTAGGCCAAACTGTCACTCTTAAAGGTGGGATAACTGTCATATATTATTAAATTCAATGTAGCTGTACATTAACTACAATTTCTGCAATTTCTGTTGTGCTGCTTCCCATAGATATACTTTCTTATTTTCCCTTATTTTTTATGAGAGCTCTCATCTTGGGGTCTGTGCACAGTGCCAAGGGCCTCTTGGGCCTGGCAGAATGAGAGGATGAGGAGGTAAATGGGTTAGAGAATGAGCTGCTCCTGTCTTCCTTTCTACACTCCTGGAACATAGTCATCAAACATAAGATTTCAAAATCACCAAAAGATAGCTAATTTCTTTTGACAAAGTTGCCAACCCTTTTATTTCTCTCTACTCCATACTATGGCATGTCCTTCTGTGTCTTTTAGAAGTTTCACAACCACATGCACAAAAAGACTCATAAGAGCAAGCTTCCAGATCCATCTCTCTGTCTAAAAATATACAGACTATTAAAATTCACTATTTTAGGGATGCCTTAAAAAGTAAGGAAAATTAACTCACCTCTACTAGAATACATTATTTTAAAACAGAAGTAATAAAAATGTTTAAATAGATTATGGAAAAGTCACTCATAATCTCCTCTTCCTTTCCTTTCTTCAACATACCTATCGGGCTTATCAAGGCTATATATATATAGTGAGATAATTTGATTTACTCACCATACAAATAGGTGATTTTGGCAGGAACAAAATTATAATAAAAAAGAATAACCAAAACTGATGTGGTGTAGTTTGGAAAGCACATTGAGAATTACTTCTCTCATCTCAGCATGGCAATTTGCCTGACATTACACCATTGGAGCTTTTATATTACAGCTTTTAGGAATACCACTTAAAATATATAGGCCTCCCAAATGATAACATGGGCTACATTTATGGTCATATGGTTCTTGGAGAGACTAATATAACAAGATATTTACAACAATGAAGCAATGTTAAGAAGCTATGATATAGGGGAATTTTGAGAAGCAAATGCACCCTTGGGTTAAGTTCTGACACATATGCTTTATTTCTGAGGGAAACCCTTAATGAGACATGTGGAGTATCTAGCACATGTGAGGGAGAGATGCTTTCAGTAAGGAGATTTCTGAAAAGGGAGAGAAAACAATGATCATAACCCACCTAACAAAGTATGATTATTTAATTTACCCTGTAAACAAAATGGCTTAAAAGCTCACATTATGTCTTCCTTAAGGGATATTTCAACTACCTTTTGAAATATTTAAGATTAAAAGAAATTTCTTTGTTTGGTTTTGTTGTTGTTTTTTTAGTGCAAAATATTCCAGATTCATCTTACACTTTCTATATCCTAGCCCTGAAATCAGTCATTTCTCTAGGCAACATTGGGTCCTGGTGGGAGGAAGGGAATAGGTTTAGAAAACAAGTTATAGCATGGAGGATATTAAGAGAAGAAAGGTAAAAGTGAAGGGGGGGAGTCGGAGGGGGAGATGAACCATGAGAGACTATGGACTCCAGGAAACAAACTGAGGGTTTTGGAGGGGAGAAGGGAGAGGAGATGGGTTAACCCAGTGATTAAGGAAGGCATGTGTTTCATGGAGCACTGGGTGTTATGTACAAACAATGAATCATGGAACACCACATCAAAAACTAATGATGTCCTATATGGTAACTAACATAACAAAATTTTTTTAAAAAACTTAAAAAAATAAAATTAACTCTAAATTATGAAACTAAAAAAAAAAAAAAAAAGAAAAATTATAGACTCTTTGGGTACTTCCTGGTACTGGCATTCCATTACTACTTGGCCCTCTCAGAACTATGAAGAACACCCAGATACACATGTTTGTATATGCTTATGCATTTCTCTATTTTACATATATACAAAAACCTTGATTTCACACAGATTAACTGCAATTCTAAGTCAACTACACAAGATTCAGTCTAACCTTTCTCTTTTTCCTTGTAATTACCAATTCTTTTCTTCCATTTTACAGATGGAGAGACTGAGATCTTGGGAAATTATCCAAGGTCACATGGCTGGTAAGTGATAAAATCAAGATTCAAACCCAAGCTTTCTTACTTCAAAGCTCAAGCTTTTAATCACTAGACTTTACTACAACTCTAACAATATAAGCAGGAACACTGCCTTGAGAATTCTGTTTCTAAACCATTTTGTGGCATTCAATAAATGAATTTAAGATTGCAACTCCAAATTAGACCAAAAAGTTGCCCAGTAGAAAACACTAAGTCCTGTTCTAATTCTGGTTTTATAACTGCAGGGATCAAGCAAGTTTGTTCACCTTTAACTACAGTGTGTTAGTTCCTTAAAGTGTATCTAAATGTAATGGAGCCACACTGCCATTACAGTGAAAACACAGGACATAAAAGATATACTACCGTTTTTCTTGACTGCAAACAATAAAAGTTTGCATAGAAAGGAACTACCCACTCGGAGAAAAAAAAAATTATAATCCTATGTTTGAGCTCTTCATGATCCAAGCCTCTCTTCTCTTTCAGTATTTCAGCAAACCATCTGCGCCCAAATAAGAATAGTAAAAAGCTATCAACAATACCCATACTCATTTGAGTCCCTTGACCTTATGTTCATAAACTACCACTTATATTTTTTTTCTTTGCTTCAGTCTTTATTCTTTTTATTCATTTGAGGGTGTATAACCTAGTAAATAATATCCCTTTAAATTTTTTGTAATGCTTTCAGAATGTGACTTAATAATTCAAGGAATATTTTGCCAATTGAAAATGACCATTTTGATAGAAAAAAATCTAAAATTACACTATTTTCTCCAAAATATGAACATATACAAAGTTTAACATACATGTCATAAATTATAGATCATATATGGCATAACTGATGCTTCATGTAATTGAGGGAGAAATCCCAAATTAGTTACAGATAAAAATACCTTAGATAAGCAGTAGTAATTTGTTAAGTTATTCCTTTCTAATATTATTCAATCTGATATACTTGTTTCATTCAAGGAAAAAAAAAGTTCTTTTCTGGGTTCCAAAAACTGGTAGGTATTAATAAATACTTATTTTCACTATTCAATTCATCCAAGAGATAGTTTAAATAAAACACAATTTAAGCTCATCAAAATAGACACCAGAAACGTGAAAGACTCATGAAGAGATAAATTTATAATGCTTGTCAAAATCTGTAACTTATAAATGCATAATAAAGATGTATGAACTCAGAATCTTTCCGTTTTGGAGGATGGAGATAAAACTGGACTTATTAAAAGTGAGCTATAGTTACTTTGTCAAAAATTATTAAAATTGACATTTTTTCCTCAAAGATTTAAATGTTCTTAAATTCAGGTCCAACTAATTTTTTTTTTAAGATTTTATTTATTTATTTGACAGAGATCATAAGTAGGCAGAGAGAGAGGAAGGGAAGCAGGCTGGCTGCTAAGCAGAGACCCCAATGTGGGGCCTGATCCCAGGACCCTGGGATCATGAACTGAAGCTGAAGGCAGAGGCTTTAACCCACTGAGCCACCCAGGCGCCCACTGAGCCACCCAGGTGCCCCGGTCCAACCAATTCTTATGAAACTTGTAAAAGAACTGTTTCCATTATATAAGTAAACTTGTATTTATTATATAATATATTCTCTGCATTTGCTGGAGTACAAAATAGGATCCAAGTTGATATCATATACATAGTAAATAATTCTAAATCTATGTCCCACTGACAAAATTCATCACTTATTCAGTTATGGTAAGTAAAAGAACTTCAATTATGTTTACCCAGCCAAAGTGAGACCAAACCTAGTTAATACTGCTTTTCAGAGAAGAGGCCAGAAAATTGGATTGATCCACTGAAAGCCATTTTTCCCTATAACATTGCTGACATTGGTATCCCTGTTGGAACAAGGTTTCCAGAAGTCTGGTGCAAACATGCAACATGGAAAGCATGCCCCCAAACCTGGAGATCCAGAAATTAGAAGGTAGAGCCTACTTATTGTTTTATCAGTTTGATAGTTAAGGTTCTTTCCATTTATTTTAAAATTCTGGAATTACTAAGGTAAGACCTCATAGTATCTGTTGGGTGGGTAGAGGAAAGGGAAGAAAGCATCTCCCTCTCCATAGTATGAATGCTTTTATTTCCAATGTAAGTCTTGTAGGTATCAATGGGGCCAGCTTATTCATCTTATACAAAGAAAGTCCTTTCCCCAGTGCCACATTTAGACACTAGGTAGGTAAAGAAGGATTCGAGCACCAAGTAAATGTGGAGGGGAAGGAGGTAGGGGAATGGGGTGATAGATATTAAGGAGGGCACATGATGTAATGAGCACTGCATGATATATAAGACTGATGAATCACTGACCAATACCCCTAAAACCAATAATACATTCTATGTAAATTAATTAAAGTAAAAGAGGGGAAAAATTTTAAAAAATAAAGCACATCCAAAAGAGAAAATGAAAAAAAAAAGTATGTGTAAAAATTCCTACTGCTCTTTGATATAACATGTTTATAACAACAAGGCCATATTAAAAACAAAATCTGAACTACTGGCAATAAAAAAATAAGCAAATAAACAAACACACATAGAGACCAACTGAAGAAAATAAAAATCAAGAGCTCAGAAATATATCACTGGTAAAAGCAGAATCAGACCTATAATTACAGACAAAATTGCCAGAGGGAAGGAGATGGGAAGGATGGGCAAAATGGGTGAGGGGTAGTGGAGAAACAGGCTTCCAGTTATGGATTTGGTAAGTCTTGGGAATAAAAGGTACGTCATAGGGAATATAGTTAATGATATTGTAATAGGATTGTATGGGGAGAGAAGATAGCTCTACTTGTGATGAGCATAGCATAATGCATAGAGAAGCTGAACCACTACATTGTATATCTGAAACTAATGTAACAGTGTATGCCAACTATACTCAAATTTTAAAAATTAATAATTTATTAATTAACCAAAGAACCAAATAAACTATGTGTATACAATCAGTTTATATTTGACAGGAAAGCCAAAACTCCTCAATGGGGAAAGGGAATTCTGTCTAGTAAGTGGCACTGGGAAAACTGGATATTCACATACAAAAGAATGAAACTGGATACCTATTTTATACCACTCACAAAAATTAACTCAATGTAGATTAAATACTTAACATAAGGCCTAAAGCCAGAAGTCTCCAAGAAGAAAACATAGGGAAAAATTTATTGACATTGGCTTGGCAATGATTTTTTTTTATATGACACCAAAAGCAAAAACAAAACAGTGGACTATATCCAAATAAAAAGCTTGTGAGCAACAAAAGAAACAATCAATAAAAAGAAAAGGCAACCTACTGAATGAAAGTGCTTGAAAATCATATATCCAAAATGTATTAAAAATTCATTCAAGGGGCACCTGGGTGGCTCAGTGGGTTAAAGCCTCTGCCTTCAAGCCCCGCATCGGGCTCTCTGCTTGGCGGGGAGCCTGCTTCTCCCTTTCTCTTTCTGCCTGCCTTTCTGCCTACTTGTGATCTCTGTCAACTAAATAAATAAAATCTTTAAAAAAAAAAAATTCATTCAAGTCAATGGCCAAAAAAACCCCAAAAAACAAAACAAAACGAACACCCCCCCCAACCAAATAATCCAATTAAAAATGGGAAAGAACCTGGGGGTGCCTGGGTGGCTCAGTTGGTTAAGCAATTGCCTTCGGCTCAGGTCATGATCCCGGAGTCCTGGGATCGAGTCCCATATCAGGCTCCCAGCTCCATGGGGAGTCTGCTTCTCCGTCTGACCTCCCTTCTCATGCTGTCTCACTCTGTCTCCCTCTCTCAAATAAATAAATAAAATCTTAAAAAAAAAAATGGGAAAGAACCTGAATTTTTTTTGCAAAGTATACAAATGGCCAACAGATATGAATAAGTGCTAAATATCACTAATATTCACTAAATGATCACTAAAGGATTGCAAATCAAAACAATCATGAGATATACATATCACACCTGTTAGGAGGACTATTATCAAAAAGCCAAGAGATAGGGGCGCCTGGGTGGCTCAGTTGGTTAAGCAGCTTAACCCAACCAAACAAAAAAAAAAAAACCCAAAAAACAAAACAAAACAAACACCTCCCCCAACCAAATAATCCAATTAAAAATGGGAAAGAACCTGGGGGTGCCTGGGTGGCTCAGTTGGTTAAGCAACTGCCTTCGGCTCAGGTCATGATCCCGGAGTCCCGGGATCAAGTCCCGCATCAGGCTCCCAGCTCCATGGGGAGTCTGCTTCTCCCTCTGACCTTCTCCCCTCTCATGCTCTCTCTCTCTCTCTCTCTCTCTCTCTCTCTCTGAAATAAATAAATAAAATCTTAAAAAAAAAAGCCAAGAGATAAATGCTGGCAAGTATGTAGAGAAAATGAAAACTTTGTTCTCTGTTGGTAGGAATATAAACTGATACAGCACTATGGAAAACAGTAATATCCAAATAAAACAAAAACATTTTCTTGAGGAAAAAAAAAAGTGGAGCTCAGAACTAGCCCTGACATCACTGCAGGGAGAGGACTCTAGTTGTTGATTAGTTCTTAGTCATCTCAGTATTTGCTAGACTTCAGAAATCAGAATCCCTCCCTTGAGGCAGAAAATTGCATCAATACCACTCATTTCCTTTGCTCCAATAGCAGAAATACAGAGTTTTGGGGGCATTACTCACCCTGCTTCCTTCCCACCAGGTCTGAGTCACTGAAGAAAATGCTTAGCCTAACTCCACAGTCCATAATACAAAGAAAGTTCTTCTCTCTCACTGTACCAGTTTTAGCTCCTAAGATTGTTTCCTTCATAGCAAAAGTCCACATTTATATACAAGGAAAGGAAATTTCTGGTATACAAGTCACTGAGATTAGATAGTTAAATTTAGCAGACTTCAATATGCACTAGCCTTAGAGAAGACAGTTTCACTTCTAAGTCTGTTTCATCTATAAAATGGAAATTAATAATACTTGGTCTCATTACCTCCAAAGATTGTTTTGAGAGCATGCCATCAGATAACACAACAGTATTTAAAAATCAAGGCTGAAATAATTATAACATTATCTTCAAATCCTTCATTTCATATGATAAATATTAATTTTTCCATTACTAAAAATTTCTACTCAATTGGTAAATTGTGTTTAAACTGACTGGGGGTGGAAAGGTTATCACTTTACATATTACTTAGTAATTTTAAGTGATAAAACCCACAAAGAGGCATATAAAATTTATGGCACATGTTCCAGTATTGGTGTTAAGCCTATACTTATCTTATCATACCCATCCCTGTCTTTCAGTGTTGCGTTTCATTTTTCTCCCTTATTCCTTTATTTTTGCTATTTCAAGTAATACCCAAGGTATCGCTTAGCTACAACAAGATCTTCAATAAAAAGGTACCTGCTCACTGAAAGAATATAATTTACTTAAAGTTAAATATGGTAATTATTGTCTTTCCTGTCTATAAACCAAATTCACAGAACAAGTTCATATATACATATTAATTTTTTAGTGAACAAGGAAAGATAAAAGCTCTACAAGCTTTACATTACATTATATCTTACCCAACAATGCAATAACTTTCATGTGAGAGTAAAGATAATTTACCAAGCAACTGGTCCCAGGTAAAATAAATAGTGTGCATTGATCCAGCTTATAAATGTTCAATGTTCAGAACTAAGAATATTTCATGGTAAGTAAGGTTAAAATTTGAAGTGACCTCAGGAGAAGAGGTATGTGCAGTCATACTTTAATAGAGATGGGAAATTGCTTGGGCATTGGCTGGAATTGCCAGGCATGGACACATTCAGCAGGAACACACTGACCAAAGCAGCTCTCAAAGCAACCAGTCTGGAGTCCTCAAGACCTGCTGATACTTGGAGGAGACACAGAGAAGCAGGATGAACAAGCCACAGGCCACCAATGTCCTGTTTAGGAGAAGATGTGAACCTGAAGGACATCACTATGAACCTCAGCCAGGAGAAACGGACAGCTCTGGATGGAGACATAAGCTG
Source organism: Taxidea taxus jeffersonii (assembly GCA_003697995.1). Taxonomy (NCBI): domain Eukaryota; kingdom Metazoa; phylum Chordata; class Mammalia; order Carnivora; family Mustelidae; genus Taxidea; species Taxidea taxus. The sequence goes on from ML105331.1 coordinate 24,482, forward strand.
AAGAACCACAAGTCCTCGGTCTCTCTGGACCAGCTCCCCAAAGTCTGAGTACCTTTTCCATAAGCTGGGCATCGGCTTCAAAATCAGACATAATCTTCCAGGTGAAGCAAGAGGAAAAGCTATGAAGAGAAACAAGAAAAATTACCCAGGGCAACTGCCCAGATATGGCAACCAGACTTGAAAAGAGAGAGACATCTTCAAAACACAGAAATTTATGACTGTCTCTTTTTCTTATGCTCATTTTTTAATAAATATAGAAATGAATAAAGACCAAACCCAGAGTGATAGCAGTTAAAAACTGATTCCATTTACAAATAGTAAGAATCCTTTGAGGATTATTTCTATGTAAACTTTGAGTCCTTATATCTTTGCTCTTATTTGTTAGTATTCTCCATTATAAAATCTTTTAAACCAAAGTTCTGGTACGTGTCTTATCCAACATTTGCTTATACCATGAAATCACTTTTTTTTTTTTTCTTTTGAAAGATCAAGAGCACAAGAGCAGCACTGGGGAGGGGCAGAGGGAGAAGGAGAATCTTATGCAGGCTCCATACCTAGTATGGAGACCAATTTCATGACCCGGAGATTATGACCTGAGCCAAAATTAAGAGTCAGACACTTAATTGACTGAGCCGCCCCGGTGCCCCAACACCACATTTTTAAAATACTATTCTTATCCAAGAAAATAATCTAATTCACATATAAACTCTTCTAGGAAACACTTATTGAGACTCCAGAAAAATGTGGCATTTCCATTCTCTGGTTTCTGTCTATTGGACTTGTTGTCTATACCATGCTATGCCAAATAATTTTTAACATCCTATAGAGATTGGCCACCTACCTTCATGTAATCATAAAGAAATAGAAACTATTCTGAAGCTAAATCATATTCAATGTAAAAAATATACTATTACTCAATTGTGTGCTGTTAATAAATAAAAGTAATTTTATGCATATTTAAGGGGAAAATTCCAAATATTTATAAATTTTGATAACACATGACATATTATATGCAATAATGAATCTCTCCTATTGAGTGAAAATAGTCAAATTGATAAAAGATGGTCTTTTGTCATTTGCAAGTAAAGTAACCCAAGAATTGCAAGGATCAGTTAGAGAGTCACCAGAAAACCAAAGGAAGGATGTTTGAAGGAAGGAGCCGTTACCCAAATGAAAGTTGTAACTCATGATGGGGTCTAGAGAAAGAAGGAATTTAAGAAAAAGAATGGTGAGGTGCCTAGACAGCTGCTAGGTTAAGCATCAGACTCTTGATTTCAGCTCAAGTTATGATCTTAGGGTCTTGCAATCGAGCCCTGTGTTGGGGTCTATGCTGGGTATGCAGCCTACTTAAGATTCTCTCTCCCTCTGCCCCTATCCCCAGTGCTTTCATGCTCTCTCACTCTCTCACCAAAAAAAAAAAAAAAAAAAAAAAAGTTTGATTTCCAGTCTTCCTTCCAGATACAGTTAAGGAATCATTTTCATGAACATGCCTTGGGTATTAATATTTGATTACAATTCCATTTTTAGTAGTCACTAGAGGAGCAATGATAGTGAACATACACATAAACATAAATGTGGAACACTGACCTTATTCATCTTACAAAAATTCAAATAGAAGGAAAATGATACATCTATGCTGACAGTGTTCAACCTTTTCACCATGGTGGTCCCTTAAATATATATACTTAAAGATATATATGCTTTTATTTATTTATTTATTTGACAGACAGAGATCACAAGTAGGTGGGTGGTGGGGGGAAGCAGGCTCCCCGCTGAGCAGAGAGTCTGATGTGGGGCTTGATCCCAGGACCCCAAGACCATGACCCAAGCCAAAGGCAGAGGCTCAACCCACTGAGCCACCCAGGCTCCCAAAGATACATTCTTAAGGAGAAATACTCTTTATTTTTTTTTAAGATTTTATTTATTTATTTGTGAGAGAGAGAGAGCACAGGCAGACAGAGAGGCAGGCAGAGGCAGAGGGAGAAGCAGGCTCCCTGCCGAGCAAGGAGCCCGATGTGGGACTCGATCCCAGGACGCTGGAATCATGACCTGAGCCGAAGGCAGCCGCTTAACCAACTGAGCCACCCAGGTGTCCCAAGGAGGAATACTCTTTAAATACAAGGAATATGGCTAAGTTTTTATATGCTATTTTTATCTGACATTAAAACCATTTAATGTATTTTCTTTCTGCACTTACAAACTCACAATTATAAGAACTTCACTTGATATATGTGAAGTAAAAGTGCTGGTTTACAATGGATTTAAAAAGTAGCTATTTGTTCTAAACAAGTCATCAAATAAATCTTAATACATTTTTGAAGGAAACATCTTAGCAATAATCATTACTCTTGGGATATTTATGAGAAAAGTAGTATATCTTGCCATGAACTCTCTTAGTGCCCTTTTAAAATGTGTTCCAAAATAATACCAAATGTAATTACACCTATTCCTCTAAAACTCACAGTACTGAGGAGAGACACTCATTTAGTAAATATTCTTGGGTTACTTCACATGAAAACGACAAAGGATCATCTTTGGTCAACTTGACTATTTTCAATCCATAGGAGAGATTCATTATTGCATATAATATGTCATGGGTTATCAAATGTCAATATTCTTTAATTAATCTTTGAGAAATCTTAAATTCCTTATCTCAACAGATTAAAGAGAACCAAACACATTTTTCCACCTGAGCATGAGATAGTCAATTTTCTTTCTGTGTTCCAGAAACCATTTAACAGGTATTTTCCCCCAGGAAAATAAAATAAATAAATGTTTATATTTTATTATGAAGTACCATGAACAGATAGAATATATTCAAAGCAAAAGATTTAAAAAATCCCTCTAAAGCACAGAAGTTGGTTTTACAAACTGCACTTTCTATAAATAGCTCTTTTTCAAAAAGAAATAGACTTCTCACCAATCTCTGCTATCAAGTCAAGTGTTATTGCCTTGATCTCAGGTATGTTCCAAAGAGATATTCATCAATAAAAGAACAAAACAGATAAAATAGAATAGATAATCTGAAACAAAGTTAACAAAAGGAAGAAAATTGAAGTCATAAATCAGAGCAAGAAGAATGAAATAATTGGGAATTGACAATTGAGATATAAAACACTGAAAAGGGGAAGTTCGAATATTTTCTGACATGGTTCAAAGGGCAACATTCAGAACACAAGCAGGCAGTATTTTAATCAATCATTTGACAATGAGTTTATAAACAAGAGTAGCAAAATCAAAAGGAGCTCAGAAAGGGGCTAATAGAATTTATGGTACCTTTCAAGATAAACCCCAAATTCTACTACTTTCTCCTAATTTTGAGAGGATTAAGTACACATTTCCCCCAGTACTGTATTTTTAAATAACACATTTTCCCAATATCAAAAACCTAGAATAAACTCTACACATAGTAACTGCTCAATAAATATTTGATTAAAGAATGAATTTAGAGGATCACTATACTTTATACATATGTTCATTCAAACAACTGCCTGAGATATTTTCCTCTTTTCTGCTAATCCTGCAAGAATCTGAATGATTGTGATCTTGACATATATCAATAGTTCCAAAAAGGTTTTTTCTATAGAGACTCAAAGAAGCACCATTTCACAATGTCTTTGATAAACTATATAATGTCTATGTTATCATCATATCAAGCATATGGTTTTTTCTTCTGTATTTTTTAGAATACAAGTTAGTAATAGGAGGCTAAAAATCTTGAACTATAATTTTTCCTTATATTAGAAGATATTGCTGCTCAGTAAACAACAAGTAAATGAACCAAATAACAAAGGTATTTAGGGAATCGGTAATATTAGTTTCTGTCCAAATTTTGCTATTAATTTTTTGTGTAACAATAGATGACTCACTTAACGCCTCCCTGTCCTTCATTTCCTCATCAGCAAAATGAAGATTAAAAATACTGCCCTAATTTGAGGTTATTTTAATAAAGATGATGGCCACATACTTTTTAAAGATGAAGGCTGAAAGAATACTGTGATTTTTCAATTTACAATTCCTTCTTAATTTAAATTCCGTGTAGTTTGTCATAGGAAAATATAAGTGTGAATCCCAAATGTTTTGTATTGGGGGAAAAAAAGGATGTTCATGAAAAGCAGCTGTTTTTTACACGATCATACCATATGGGTGGCCATCAATTATATACATATAAAACTCCTGGAAATATTTTAGCAATAGGCAAATAATTCTGGTTTGTACCTTGACATTGTCTACAGAATGGAAGTTCTACAGAATTAAGCTTTATATCCATGTCAAAATCAGATGTTTCCAGGCCTGTTTCTTGATTATGGACTTGTTTTACCATAAGATTAAAGGCAAGAAAGGAAACAAAACTCCTATCTCCTTACTAACAACTGGATCCTTTAGGTCTCCTGGCTAATCCTCCAGCTATTTACCTTCAATCCATTGGACAACAAGGACTCCACTAACCATCTCAAAAACAGAATCTGATAGTCCTGTCTGATGGTCAAGTTAGAACTAAGATACAGAGGCTTGCTGCTTGGACAATGAAAAAGGGTTAAAGAGAAAGATAAATCAATTTATATTCCATTGTGCCAACCAGATTATCTTTTAGCACAGGTCAAAGTGACTTGTAAAGAGAGTCCTAGGGAAAAGGGGTTAGACGAAGGGATGTATCAATGAGCTATGTCTTCAGGTATTTTCAAAATAAGAGGAGAAAAGCAAATGGAAACACAGGTTAAGAAAAGAAATGGAGCATGGTGCCCACTAAAATTGAGCAAAAAGGAAAAGGAAGGGAAGGGGAGGGGAAGGGAGGGGAGGGGAGGAGGGGAGGGGAGGGAAGGGAAGGGAAGGGTCTAACTCAATATCATCAACCACAAACCCTCACAACTGTCCTAATCTGGGAACCAACATGATGATGAAAGAGACACAACAGAAACAAATTTTCCACTGGAAGTAAACACGGTGACCAGAAAATGAGTGGATTATGTCTTCAGTGTCAGAAGAAAAGATATAAAATATGAGGTATAAAAAAACTGAGAGGGGGGAGGAGTCAAGATGGCGGAGAAGTAGGAGGCTGAGACGACATCAGCCAGCAGGAGATCAGCTAGATAGCCTACCAAACCATTCCGAACACCTACGAATCCAACAGGAGATCGAAGAGAAGAAGAGCAACAATTCTAGAAACAGAAAATCGACCACTTTCTGAAAGGTAGGACCAGCGGAGAAGTGAATCCAACGCGACGGGAAGATAGACCCCAGGGGGAGGGGCCGGCTCCTGGCAAGTGGCGGAGCACAAAATCAGAACTTTTAAAAGTCGGCTCCACGGAGGGACATCACTCCAGAGGCTAAACTGGGGTGAAGACCTCATGGGGACAACGTGGACTCAGGTCCCACGGGGCCACAGAAGGATCGGGGGTGTCTGAGTGTCACAGAGGTCACAGGTATTAGAGCGGGGAAGCCGGCTGTGGAAAAAGAGCCGAGGTTTCCTAGTGGTCTGTGACACGGATCG
>ML105332.1:0-12922 GCA_003697995.1 Taxidea taxus jeffersonii
GCGGCTGCCTTCGGCTCGGGTCATGATCCCAGCCTCCTGGGATCGAGTCCCGCATCGGGCTCCTTGCTCGGCAGGGAGCCTGCTTCTCCCTCTGCCTCTGCCTGCCTCTCTTATCTGCCTGTGCTCACTCTCTCTGAAAAATAAATAAATAAAATCTTTAAAATAATAATAATAATAACAATAACACATAGATATTTTAACGAAGAAGTTCAGTAACTTCTCTGCTCCTACATTCGGGCTCCTTGCTCGGCAGGGAGCCTGCTTCTCCCTCTGCCTCTGCCTGCCTCTCTTATCTGCCTGTGCTCGCTCTCTCTGAAAAATAAATAAATAAAATCTTTAAAATAATAATAATAATAACAATAACACATAGATATTTTAACGAAGAAGTTCAGTAACTTCTCTGCTCCTACATTCGGCAGCGGCAAGACTTGGGACAGATAAACACTGGCGCACAGAGCAAACACCACTACTGCACTGAAAGGCTCCACATCAAAGAGGCAGTGAGCACAGTGAGCAAAAGAATGTGTCAGTAAGAAAATTAGTGTTTACGCCTAGAGAGTGCGTTTAGTTACCGTTTCCCCGAACTGTAACCCCGGGCAGACCGAAAACTAGAGCAGCTGCTCCCCCAAAATTTCTTGGGCTTGTCCGTGAAAGACTTTTGCTGAGCAAAGCAGCTGAACCTGAAAATACCCTTTCTTCTTCAGAGGACCTACTTTGGGGAGAGGTGCAGGGTGGGGCCTGCTTTCAGAATCGGCAGCTTCTCTGATGACGAGGCCCAGACCTTTCCACAAGACCTGTCCATCCCTGCACTACAGCTATAATCTGATTCGACCGAGAGCACCAGAAGAGCCAACTGGTTATCCACACGTTTTAGCCACTGCCTCTCCTCCCAAAAGCAGGAAAAATAAAATGAGGCCAGTGGATATGAAACTATGATGGGCCACTCTGGGATTTATCAGGATGTGAGGCTACTTGTAAAACTCTCACAAATAGCAATCAATTGTGAAGAACCACCAAGAGACTCGATTCTGGGCACAGAGTATCTCCACAAAGTGCCCCAGTGCCCGGCCTGCAGCGAGCCCCACAGAAACTCCACAAGGAAAGAAGCCCACAGAGGGCGAGGCTCCCAGAGGCACACGCGGCCCCACCCTGCGGGCGCCGGACCGCTCGGCCCACTCACCACCTGCCACGCAACAAGCACTGAGCCTCTCAGGCCCCCAAGCGACAGGACCAGGCACGGGTGCGCAGGCGTGGGTTTCCCGACCCCCCACGCGTGCCCACAGCAGGCCCAGCTCAGTGCCGGCAAGTGTTCCAGGAGGACTCTGTCCCAGACCTTCTCTGGCTGGCGTGGCTGACACAGACCGCAGAGGGGAGCAGAGCTGGTCTCACGCACACAGCACCAGCGCAGGGCGAGGCACGGGGGCAGCGCTTCAACCATCAAGCGGTGCCCCACTCCCTCTGCAGATGAGGACACCCGGACACAGAGCCCGCGAGCCCAGGCGGTACAAGTGCCAGGTTCACTGTTGCTTCTCTCAACAGGAAGGACAGTCCAGTCTACAGAAGCATGACCAAGTGGAAACTGAGGCAGACCACCTCCAGAACACACCCCTCTGACCCAGAGCGGGGAGAACCTCTGGGAGAACACAGCACCATGCAATGACCCAAGTGAGCCAGAAGTGGGAAAAGGTACCACACAGATCCTCTTCCTCAGGCCAGGAAAGGCTGAAGGACAGCACATGGTGTCACCAGGGGAAGCAGCCAGCAGAGCAGAGGAGGGTCCCCAGGAAAGCGAGGTTGGAGCTCAAGTCCCACCACAAACAGCAGATCCAGGCCACCCCCTGGGCTCTGGGGAACCTAGGGGACCGTCTCCATTGAGCCCTAGGTGCTGCCCCTAGAAGCACCACCTCCCACCTTCATGCACACCACCAGCAGCCTCAGACCTTGACCCCAAACCCCGCCTGGGATCAGTGCCCCCAACTAGTAATCCCTGACTTCCTCCAAACCGCCCGGCTGTTCCAGCTGCTGGACACCAAAGAGAACAGTCCTCTCGAGCACAGTGGCAACTCCCCGCCTTACATTTGAATTCTTACTGTGATATCCTAGGAGCCTCTTGACTGAAATCAGGAAACAGGTTTTATTTTTTTTAAAGAAGCGTATGAAGGCACCTGAGTGGCTCAGTTGGCTAAGCCTCTGCCTTTGGCTCAGGTCATGATCTCAGGGTCCTGGGATCCAGCCCCACACTGGGCTCCCTGCTCAGCGGGAAGCCTGCTCCCCACCCCACCCCACCCCACCCCACCCCCGCCTCTGCCCTTCCTTCCCCGCCAACTCATGCTTGGTTACGTGTTCTCACTCTCAAATAAATAAATAAAATCTTTTAAAAGATTAAAATAAAGGAGATTTTAAAAAGTCTGGCCTAGAGTGTAAGTTCTATAACAAGTGAAGAGCAGAGAGAGTATGAAATTTAGGTTCTTTTTTTTTTTTTTTAAAGATTTTATTTATTTGTCAGATAGAAATCACAAGTTTGCAGAGAAGCAGGCACAGAGAGAAAGGCAGGTTCCCTGCCGAGCAGAGATCCCGATGCGGGGCTCGATCCCAGAACCCCGGGATCATGACCTGAGCCGAAGGCAGAGGCTTTAACCCACTGAGCCACCCTAGGCGCCCATGAAGTTTAGGTTCTTGAATAGGATCCACTTACATCCACTGCCTTAAGAACAGCACCGTATACACATGTACAGCATATATACACTATAAGCTATATGTATACACGTGTACAGCATATATATATACTATAAGCTATACGTATACACGTGTACAGCAACTGCAAAAGGGCCTCTAAGTGCATTTCACACAGGATGGAAGAAACCCATGATCGGGGCGCCTGGCTGGCTCAGTAGTTAGGCATCTGCCTTCGGTTCAGGTCATGATCCCAGGTCCTGGGATCAAGCATCGGGCTCGGAAAGCTTGCTTTCCCTCTCCCACTCTCCCTGCTTGTGTTCCCTCTCTCGCTGGATCTCTCTCTGTCAAATAAATAATAAATTAAAAAAAAGGAAGAAGAAGAAGAAGAAAGAATGGACGGACGCACAAGGGAGGGAGAGGAGGAAGGAGGGAGGGACGGAAAGAAATCCATGATGAGCTTCCACTTAGGTGTGTTTTCAAGAACGGGACAGAGGGGCGCGGAAGTGGCAGAGGACCCCAGGCTTGTTCTCCATCTGGGGGCTCCCACGGAGGCCAGTACAGCTGACACTGTGGTTTAAGAGATGTCTCACACACAAGCTCTCCTCAAGCTTGGGACAAAACCCTGAGTGCTGAGAATAAGGAAGAAGCTTCCAGTGTGAACAGAGGTGAGGCTCTGGCTGCCAGGCCCATGAAGTTCTTCTGACATGAGCCCTGCATGCACCCAGGAGAACCCCCAGAACGTGGCGCAGGTGAAGCCGTGGGTGGCACCCAGCTCCCTGCGCGGCAGCGCCACTGAGCACCCAACACCCCCCCACCCCCCTCCCCCGGCATCGAGGGGCCGCTGCCCAGGGCCACTGCCCTCCTCGGAGCAGCCGGGCCAGCCCTCCAGCACAGAGCACTCCCTACACTCCCTCCTGGGCAACCTGTGGCGGCGACGGCAGCCTCTCCCCTCCAGGACCAGGTCCTGGCTGAGGCTTCAGGGGAGCCAGGCGCGGGAGCGCCCCACACAAGGCCCACCCCAAAAGACACCGCAAGCATCGGCCTCCTCCTCCCCCTGCTCGGCCTGCGCTATCTCCACAGGAAGGGCACGTCCGGCTGTCCAGACACAGACCTCCCGGCCGTCTCCACCCACTGCCACCAACACCCCCCACACCCTTCGGAAACCCCCCACCGCCTGACGCCAACAAGCCCAGGACTCCCTGCCCGGGCCCCTGTGACCCCCCGCGGGCTGCTGGCTGAGCCGGGGTTCCCCAAGGCCACCAACAGGCCTGAGAAGCAGCCCCTGCGTAGGAGGAGCACAGCGGGGCCCCAGCCCCCAGAAGCTCCGCAGCCTCTGCTCCCCGGGGATGCTCCCCGTCCTCTGGCCGCCTCTTCCCCCTCCTCCTGAACACGCGGCGCGCTGGCCCTCAGTGGGCCGCCCCGGCCTGGCCCGCACCTTCCTGGGATGGCACGGACTGTGCTCCTCCTGCCGAAGGGCCAGCCTCCCAGCCAAGCCCGTCACCTCCCGTGCACCGTGGGGCCTCTCCAGCCCTCTCTGCAGGCCTCCTTTCTACGTCCTGGACGGCCAAACAAGCTGGACGTTTTCACACCTAAAATAACCTGTTCCGTAGCAGCCAACACACACCACGAGGGTTACTCTGCAATTTGCTCGGTCCCCCCGCCACCCTCAGCGCCCCACTGAGGCCCCCAGCCCACCCTCTCGCCAGCGCCCACCACGCACACTGTCCTCTCCCGCACAGGGCTCACCCCGCGGTTCCCTGGCACACTTAGGCAACATTCTGCCCGTGGCGTCTGTCCGTGTGGTCAATTCCTAGGGCACCCCACAGAGCCCAGGTCAGTAGTCCCTTTCCTCGCAACACATGAGGACGCCCCTGGACTGAGACCACCCCTTTGCCCTGTGCTCGCTTCTGCAACGTTTCTAACGTCACACAGCACACTTCACGCACCTTCCAGCTCCACAAGCTGCCAACCAAACGTTACCATTACCCCACGACAGTCCCATGTCCTGTGCAAGCTGGTCCCGCGGGCCTGCGCCTCTCTCATCTATCCTGAAGGAAGCGGCTGTTTCCTCTGGCCCTCAGCGGCAGTCGGGCCTGTGACGGGCACTCCTCAGTTACGGAGCACAGGTCCCCGGGGCGCCCAGCTGGGGCTCTGCAAGAAATACAGAACCGCCTTTCTCCTGCAGTGCCAACCACACATCTTACTGGCAGGACTCGGGCACTGTGCACACAAAAGCTTTCCATTCCAAGGCTGAATCTCGGTGTTATTTTCCCAAAGATACGCTAACATCGCCTGCACTTACGATTTCTAGTCCCAACAACGTACGCAACGCACCTGAACAGACAACGGTGTGAAGAGCAATGACCAGTCCACCCAAGGGCCAGCAGCTCTAAGTGACTGAGACTGTGGCCTGCGTCCATCAGATACCCCATTTCAGAGCCGTCAATATCCCAGCCCTTGGAATCAATGGGAAAGACAGCAATCACTGCTCTATAAAAATCATTTTCTCGGGGCGCCTGGGTGGCTCAGTGGGTTAAGCCTCTGCCTTCCACTCAGGTCATGATCCCAAGGTCCTGGGATCGAGCCCCGCATCAGGCTCTCTGCTCCGCGGGGAGCCTGCTTCCTCCTCTCTCCCTGCCTGCCTGTGATCTCTGTCTGTCAAATAAATAAAATCTTTAAAAAAAAAATCATTTTCTCATATAAACCAAAGGGTTCCTGAAGGGCAGGGCTTGAGTGTCTTGTTTACTTCTAGACCCAGCACCCCAGCCTAGGCCCTGGCACAAATTAGGCATTCAATAAATATTTGCTGAAAAAATAAAGCAAAATAGAATCTTGAGAGATGAAAAGTCCCTTCAAGGTCATTCAGGCCAGGAGTTCTCATACTTTTCTAAACACAATCCACGGTGAGCAACACAATTTACACCCAGACCAGGATATACCACACCCAAGCAAATCAAAAATATTCGGAGACGGCATTTCCATTCGGTATATCTGACACACCAGTGTCTTCTATTCTATCTCCTTAAAATAACTGGCAAGACCTACTCTTCTTTGCTCCCCACTGGCCCACCCAGCCAATGACTGCCCAATGCACACACCTAGGTACCACATTCCTAAGTTTTTGCCATAATCACGCACTCACCACCCATACCATCACTTAGCTAGTATTTCATTTAACATGGTAACTTTTTTTTAAGATTTTTTTTTTATTTATTTGACAGAGAGAGCGCATAAGCAGGGAGAACGGAAGAGGGAGAGAGAGAAGCGGTCCCCTAGCTGAACAGGGAGCTCAACATGGGGCTCGATCCCAGGACCCCAGGATCATGACCTGAGCCGAAGGCAGACGGTCAACTGACTGAGCCACCCAGGTGCCCCTACAGTGATATTCTTTATGCGTTTAAATGAAAATAAAAGTTCCCTTTCCTAACAGCACTACGATGAAAATGAGAACTTTCCATACATAGACACAACCCTGAAATGCACCATTTGCCCCACCCTCAGAGCCCTGTGCTTCAGCCTCTCCTTGGAAACAAACCCTGTGAGCCCCACATTCCCTCCAGGCGAATCCCTGGGCCTCGCCCCCCTCCCAGCCTTGGCAGAGCTCACAGCAAATACCAGAGCTGCAGAGAGGACTGAGATTGAACATTCTCTCCCCAGCCACCTCTGCACGGGGCGAGCAACAAGCCCGTGCGCCCAACCCGCGCCACTCCCCGCCACCACACCCGTGCACGAGACTCAGCTCCAGCCCGCCTGGGAGTCCCCTGACAGCCCCGGGCATCTCTTCCTAACCCTTCCGATGAGCTTGGGGCTGGCTGCGGTCAAGTCTGTCTCACAGGCAGGCACCAGATCCTTCAGGTCAGGAACTACACCTTTCCTCAAGGTGGCCCTAACAAGGAAGCACAGGGTCGGACACGGAGTGGGCACGACGCCCCGCCGAGGGAGCCCCAGACACTCCCTGACCAGTACAAGACACGCCTGCCAGAGGGAAGGGCCTCATCACATTCACCCGGGCAAGCAGGAGGCACAGGAACTAAGCTCAACTGAGACTACGCAGAGGTAGTACCTACGAAGACGAAAGTCTCCTTGGGACTCCTGGGGGCTCAGTCCGGGCTGCATCTGCCTCCAGCTCAGGTCATGAATCCAGGGTCCTGCGACCAAGCTCTGCATCAGGCCTCCTGTCCAGCGGGGAGTCTGCTTCTCTCTCCCTCTTCCTCCGCCCCTCCCCACCGCTCATCCTCTCTCTCTTTCAAATAAATCAATAAATAAAACCTTTTTTAAAAAGAAAAAGAGGGGGACGCCTGGGTGGCTCAGTTGGTTAAGCAGCTGCCTTCGGCTCAGGTCATGATCCCAGCGTCCTGGGATCGAGTCCCACATCGGGCTCCTTGCTCGGCAGGGAGCCTGCTTCTCCCTCTGCCTCTGCCTGCCACTTTGCCTGTGCTCACTCCGGCTCTCTCTCTGACAAATAAAAAAAAATAAAAGAAAAGAAAAAGAAAAAGAAATTCTCAACCAGAGGGGCGCCGGGGTGGCTCAGATGGTTAAGTAACCAACCCTTTATTTGCTTTCAGTTCACGATCTCAGGGTGGTGGGGCTGAGCTGGGTATGGAGTCTTCTGGAGAGTCTCTCTCCTCCTTCTTTCCCTCTGCCCCTCCCCCACTCTGTGTGTGCAGGCTCGTTCTCAAAAGAACACAAAAAAAAAAAGAAAGAAACAAAGAAAAGAAATTCTCAACCACAAAACTAACATACACAGTTCAACAATAAAATCAAATACTTCCTTTGCAATTTGAATAGAAAGGACAAGTTAAATTAATACAAATACTAGTATCCTATAAAACTCTCTCCAGGATCTGTCAAAATTCACACTGTGGCTTCCACACCCTGTCAAGCCATTCAAAGTCTGGGCCTAACAAACCTACTGTGGCATCTGAACACAATTCCCATGATCTTACTACCACATCGCTAAATCAAAATTTTAAATGTAAGCCTTATATAAGGACAAAAGCATCTTCCAAGTTAACACTCATGTGTGCTTTAGTAAAAAGCAGGTCGTCGCCCACACACACTCAGTGAATCTAACCTTTACAAACACAGACAGAGGCTCGGCAGTGCTGGCCCAGCCGTCCCGGAAAACCCACACCAGCGCCGCCCCGGGCACCAGCAGCCCGCCGAGGGGCTTCATCCCTGCAGTCCCCGCAGTGCTCTGAGTGGGAGCACCACGGCACTCCCGGACCCAACGCCCCTGCGCGCCACCTGCTCACCTGCATTTGCCCACACCACCTTTTATATTCAGACCTTTTTAGCAGCTATCAACCCTCATAAGCAAGGCTGTTACATTCTTTGCTATTTGAAATCAGCAAATGAAAGAGAAAATCCAAAAATAGAAACACAGTAATGGAGGGAAGGCAGATATAATAGGGTGTAAACAAGGCTGCAGATTTTAAAAACAAGGATACACATGCACATACCTCGTAAAGGACATGTATATCTTTTTAAGCACTGCATGAGACGTGAGGTTAGTCAGAGTGAAGTTGAGGGTCAGAGGACACGTCCCAAGTGACCCAGACAGGGCAGAGGCAGAAATGAGGAGCACAGTCCTCCTGGCCCCCAGCTGGGCCCCCTCCTACCACAGGTGCACTCCCCAGCAGGCCTTCTGCTGTTGGACACAGGAGCGTGTCTTCACTGCATGACCAGTAAAGGGCATTCTTTTCCCTTGAAGTTCTCATGGAGGTCTAATGATTTCTGTGCGGAATGTCTGACGTCAAGACTTGTAAACATTTATGCACTTGTCAAATGTGTCGTACCTCCCTCCATGGTACAGGGAGAGAAAATGGCGGGAAGTACAATGGAACGATCCTGGCACTGTCCCTGGTTTCCTCTCTACCCCACACCCAAAGCATCCATCCTGGGATTAGCTCAGATACCTTAACTGAGAGCCCAACGGAGCACTGAGCCAGCCCAGCCCAGCTCAGATGTCCCCAAAATTCTGGAAGCCAGCTTCTTCTTAAAGGACATGCTATACATTATTTTTATTCATTAAAATTCAAATACCTAAGAGATTCCCCCAAACCACGGAGTTACAGAACCCTTTTTCAAACTTAACTATAAACCCAGCAGGGCCACAAGCAGGTCTCGGGGTCTGTCAAACCCATTTTTTAGCTCCACCAAGCACTTTTTGTCTTTTTTTTGCATTATTGGTTCTACATAATTTACCTCTAATTCACTGATGGATGGGAAGACAGTACCATCTTCTTGTGCTGAAGAGTCACAAACCATCCATCTTTCCTCCCAGGTAAAACAGCAGGGGTTCCAGGAAAGGATGCCATTCAATGCTAACGACCTCAAGGTGGACAAGAGCTCCACTCTGGGTGACCAGACAACCAATCAAGTTATCCAGAATGACAACTTACGCATTTTCATAGAAATCTGGTGTAGACCTGGGCACCTGAGTGGCCCAGTAAGTTGAGCCTCTGATTCTTGATATCAGCTCAGGTCATGATCTCAGGGTTATGAGATCAAGTCCCATGCCAGGCTCTGCACCGGGCATGGTGTCTGCTGCAGATTCTCCCTCTCTCCGCCGCATGTGTGTGTGTGTGCGTGTGTGCGTGTGTACATACATACATATATGCATACAGATGTATACCCTCTGCCTCTCTCCCTCCCCCAACCATACATATATATGTGTGTCTATGTGTATATATATATACATTAAATTTCAAATTTATTTTTTAAAATTTAATTTAATTTAATCACTCAATCTTCCTCTTAAAGTTCCTTTATATCTCACAGACAAAAGTCATCAGAAGGGAAAAATTAAAACATCTGTATTACCCCAGAATGAAATTCTGCACCCAAAGAAACCCGAGAAAGTTCCAAAGCATGTCTCAATTCTATAACATACAACTAACTGCCTTTAAGACCAACCCAACAGTGCATTAATGCAAAAGGGCGAAACCGCACTCCACAGCAAAAATAAATAAAAATAAATCAGCGAGTAAAACGTGGCGCTAGTCACAGACTGGAAGCTGATGTGCGCAAGGTCCCCGCGATTAACAATACTCTGAGCGTCCCCTTGAGATGCAGATGCCAGGGGAAGGAAAAATAAAGCCCATGGGCCAGCGGCGTGATGACCTGGAGACTGCCGAACCCCAGAGGTTCAGGGTGAGTACAGCCTGGACCTCACTCCCCTTTCACCTTTCATCTGAAGCTTCCTCGCAAACATGTGTCAGCAGATGCAAAGAGCACCCACGACCGGGGAGAACGTGAGCGCTGTCATCTTCCGTGGTGGGTGTCCTTGGGATGATGGCAAGTGGGGGTGGGAGAAGAAAGGGCTAGAGGACGGCCTCGAGTGCCCAAGTCCTGGTCAATAAGCCCTGCCTCTAAGCCAGGTCCCTCCAGCAGTCATTAACACGCTCTCCCCGAAGGTTCTCTCAGACCCAAGCATGCAGGGGCTAGCACTGGGACTCGAGGCGAGAGAGAGAGCAGTGGGGAGCTCATCTGCAGGAGAGGACAGAGTGACCCCGAGCAGAGGTGGCATGGATACAGTTTCAGTGCAGAAAGATGCGTGCTGCAATCCCTGAGCTTAAAACACACACATCTTGGGGCACCTGGGTGGCTCAGTGGGTTGAGTCTGCCTTTGGATCGGGTCATGATCTCGGGGATCCTGGGATCGAGCCCCACATCGGGCTCTCTGCTCAGCGGGGAGCCTGCTCCCCCCCCCCCCCTCCGCCTCTCCTGCCTGTTTGTGTTTTCTGTCAAATAAATAAATAAATAAAATCTTTTTAAAAAAAAAAATTCAAATCCTATCTCATGGTTACCATTCCCAGACTCTCTAAAACCTACTACTTACGTATGTACTCCTAAATTCTCAGTGTCTCTGAATTGTCACGATAATATAAATTCCTGAGTATCTTCTCAGAAACGATTACATTTTACTTAATTAAATATCACCCATAAATTAAGTACGTAGGCTTAACACCAGCCATCAACATCACGGACGAAAACACCCAAATCCCACAGGCTCCCGCTCACCACAGCACCAACCACCCACGGTATTTTCATGGTTCAATGGCAACGCTGGGTACTTGCAACAGAGACTTATGTGTGACCCACAATGTCCACAGTATTTACCACCCAGCCCTTTACAGAGAAAGTCTGCCAGCCCCCAGACGACATCCAAGCCCAAGGTCTTACTCAACCAGAGATAAAGTGTGCACACACTGGATAAGCGGTTGACATCCTGTTGCTTTTAAATGTGCTCAAGCGTTTTTATTTTAAAAGGTAATTACAAAAGAAAAACCAACAGGGCACCCAGGGGGCACCGCAGGTTAGGTGTCCGACTCTCAGTTTCGGCTCAGGTTGTGATCTCAGGATCGAGTCCTGCGTTGGACACTGCTCTCAGTGTGGAGTCAGCTTCAGATGCTCTCTCCCAGTTCCCCTCTCTAAAATAAATAAATACTTAAATATTTTTTTAAAATAACAAACCTATAGAGACAGAAAGTAGACTAGTGAACACTGGGGCTGGGACAGAAACAGGAAATTAGGGGCACCCAGGTGGCTCAGTCAGTGAAGTGTCTGCCTTTGTCTCAGGTCACAATCCCGGGGTCTTGGGACTGAGCCCCCACATCCAGATCCCTGCTCAGCAGGGACTCTGCTTCTCCCCCTGCCCCTTCTCCTCTCTCTCTCTCTCAAATAAATAAATAATAAAATCTTTTAAAAAAAGAAGAAGAAGAAGAAAGAAACAGGAATTGACTGTTAAAAAGTGTGAGGGATATTACTGGGGTGACAAAATGTTCTGAAACTGGATTAGGGTGTTGGTTTCACAATTCAGTAAACTTTCATAAAAATAACTAATTATATACTTAAAATTCCATTTATGCTACAAAAATCATACCTTGATAAATTTTTAAAATTAAACCAAGAAGTCATCTAACTGTATAATTGTGCTTTTGTCATCTAAGACCTAAAGCTTAGGGCACAATTTGCAATAAAACCCTAAAACTTCCTCTCAAACACATGTGCAAAGCTTTAAAACTTTCACCTCTGACAGCAAACAGCTCATCTGTGGCTGGAGGGCCAGGCTCATAAGTGGCTCTCACCCCTGGTCTGTAAACTCTTGAGGACAGGATGGGTTCAGCACGGCAGCTGCCCACCCACATCTGGAGAACCACCATAAAGCTCCGAATTCTCTGCTCTCCACCCATAAAGTAAGTATTCAATGGCCAGATGTCCCCATTCTGGGCCTGGTTTAACCAAGTAATGCTCTTCCCTTAATAACCACAGAGAGGTATTTACAGACACAGATGAGGACAGAGCCATTGCTTTCTTCTGAATCAAGAATATGAGGACACTGGGATGCCTGGGGGGCTCAGTGGGTTAAGCCTCTGCCTTTGGCTCGGGTCATGATCCCGGGGTCCTGGGATCGAGTCCCGAATCGGGCTCTCTGCTCGGCGGGGAGCCTGCTTCCCCCTCCCTCTTTGCCTGCCTCTCTGCCTACTTGTGATCTCTCTCTCTCTCTGTCAAATAAATAAACTCTTAAAAGAAAATCTAACAAAAGAAAATCATCAGTGGTTGCTTGGGGTGAGGCAGGAGCTGGGGTTGGGGTTAAGTGCTCCAAAGGGACTTTCTGGGCAACAGAAGTGTTCTGTATCAAACCTTGCTGTCAGTTACACGAAATAATACAACTGTCAAATTCATTCACCTGCAAGTTCTAGAATGGGAACAGTAACTGTCAGAAGTACATCGGAAGAAACGTCACCAACACACAAGTACACTAGTGATTACAAAAAAAACACACAGGGAGCTAGGGGACTGCGAGAAATGACACAGAAGTTAACAAGGGATCAAGTCCAAGGACAGGGGCCAAGGGCCTCCTGCACAAGAGCCCGCAGCTACCTTGAACAGGGCTGCCAGGAGCCTGTGCGTGCAAAGCCGGGTGCTACAGGCAGCCTGGGGCTCTCCGAGTGACGCCCCTGCTGACAGGGGGCCAAAGAAAGACAGTGACGCTATAAGAAACGTGTTTTCTGAAATTATTTAATTTCCAAAGATTAATCAAAGTAAAATTTAATCCATTCTCCTTTTCAAATGTCTTCTTCTCTCCTGTACAACTCCAGCACACGTCCTACATAATTTAGGTACGTGGTGTCACGTCGTAGGGAGCACACACTGTACACGAATGAACTTTTCTGCAGTGCTTTCCTTTGCTTCAGTTCCGCTGGAAGGCTAACCACCACCCTGGCATGTTCAAACACCT
>ML105332.1:13022-39983 GCA_003697995.1 Taxidea taxus jeffersonii
CCCCCCTCTTCCTGCCTCTCTGCCTACTAGTGATCTCTCTCTGTCAAATAAGTAAATTTTTAAAAAAATACTTCCAATCTGTCCCATATCATGGCCGCAGCACCCGCCCTGATCCACTGCACCAATCACTGTCTCCAGACTTTCTCTAACCAACAGTGAACAGAAGTAGGGTCTTTGAGACCAAAACCATCGTCTTCGTGGTGAAGAGAAGCCGCTCTCCTCCTAGAGCCAACATTTATCAGTGAGGAGGGTAAAAGTGCCCGCACGGACAAATCAAGGCAGAAGCTCCACCTCAGAACAGCGGGCACCGCGTTCTTCATCGCCATCCAGTGTCGGGGGCGCCTGGGGCTCAGTCACTGAAGCGTCTGCCTCCAGCTCAGCTCAGGATCCCGGGGTCCCGGACCGAGCCCCACGCGGGCTCCCTGCTCGGCGGAAGCGTGCTTCTCCCTCTGCCGGCTGCCTGCCACTCCCCCTGACTGTGTGCTGTCAATATACGTGAGTAAGACCTTTTTTTAAAATTAACAAATGAACAAACGCCTGCCACCCCCCAAAACAACAACAAATCAAATGCCAGTGTCCCTTAAGACTGCTCTGGACTAATCGGCAAACACTGGTCCGACTAGTCCCACACAGGAGCACAAACCCTTGAATCTGGACGAGGGGGGCGGGAGGCACCTGCGCTCAAGGGCAAAGTCCCGCGGCCCGGACCGGAGCACTCGTGCTGCTGCGACGTGCTGTGGGACACCCAAGCGTGACAAAGCAGTTGTTCAAGCACACAACGGTCAGCACTTGCTGTCGAGTGTAAAGCCTGAGCTTTCAAGCAAAAATGTTAAAGTTCTGGAAAATTTCTACCCCACCTTCCGGTGTGACCGCGGTGGAGTACAAGGGACCGGAGCCTGGACAAACTGCGGGCGGCAGCGCTCCTGAAGACACTGCGGCCGCGACGAGGCCCCGCCCCAGACGAGGCCCCGCCCCAGACGCCGCGAGGAGGCCCCGCCCCGTGCGGACCGGCGGCGAAGGCCCCACAGGGCGCCCGGCTCCAGGCAGGCCAGCGCGGCTCGGCGCGGGGGCCCAGAAGCGGCCACACAGAGAGCCGTGAGCCCAGCCGCCCTGAGTGCCGCCCGCCGGAGCCTGAGGGGAGAGCGACAGGACGCAAACCGCCTCCAAGGGCCTTAGCCACACCCAAAATCAAAGCCGGGGCTACCGTGGTAACGCGAAAGCACCCACGGCAGCGAGGCAGAGCCACCGGCGCGCAGAGCGGCAAGAACACGCGGCCACAGACCCGGACGACACACACAGCGGCAGCAGACGGGGAGGCGAGGGCGCCCCACGCCGCCGAGAAGCTGGCGACTCAGCGCGCTGCTCAGGTACCGGAGGACGCGGGAGCGGCCGGCCACACGTCCCGAGAGTAAGACCACGGCGCCTGCGGTGAAACTTGGGGCAAAAGTGGCTGACACGCCAGACGTGACAGGAGGAAGGAGTCGGCAGACAGACGTGGCAACAGAAACGGCCGAAAGGCAAACAGTGAACGAGGGGCGCGGGGGGTTCCCGCGGGCTCTGCCGCAGGGGCCCGGGACCGAGCCCACCGCGGCCTCGCTGCTCGGCGGAGAGCCGGCTTCTCCCTCGGTCCCGCGGCCTGCCCGGCCGCCCTCTACCTCGAGCAGACAAACGGCGTGCCCGAGAGCCAGGAGCGCCCGCGGGAACAGCCACCCGCGCTCGGACGGCGGCTGCCCCTCGGCGCTCAGGCCAGCCCAGGGCGCGAGCGCGGCGGCTCCGCAGCAAGTCAGAGCCCGACTTCCGGCGCGTGGCCCAGCGGCCCCACTTCCTCGCCGTCGCCAGCAGCGCGAGGAGGGACGGGACCAAGCACTCGGCGCCCCAACCAGGGAGCGGCGACGACTCGAACGCCCCGCAGCGCCACGCGGCCTACGGCTGAAGGAACCAGCGACACGGGGTCTCCCGGCCCCGCAACAGCCCTCAGCCTCGGGGAGGAAGGCAGGCCCGGACGAGCCCTGAAGACGGCGGGCCGGGTGAAGGCCCCGGGGACAAGGACAGGCTTCCGCGTGACGCCGCTCCCAGAGGCCCCCGACGTCAGATGCCAGACGCCAGCGGCGGGCAGCGCGGAGGGAGCGTCGGTGCGGGCCGGTGCGGGCCGGTGCGGGCCGTTTCCGGGAAGGAGGGAGGTGAGCGCGCCTGGAGGTGGACGGGCGACGGCGGCACATCAGGTGACCGGAATGCCATGGAACTGTGCACCTAAAAATGGCTAAAATGCTGTTTTATGTGTGTTTTAGCACAATAAAAAGAAAACGGAAGTTTGCAGTAAGCCAGTTTTGCTAACGGACAAGTTCCCAGAACCACCACTTTACCACCCTACTTCAGTCCTAAATTCTCCCAACTTTCTTCTCCTCGAGGAAAACAAGCGCGCGCGCCGCCTCAAACACTAATCCCCGCTGGCGCGACAGCACCACCCCGCGCGCACTGCGGTTCCCTCTGGGACGGCACTTGTACCACCGAGTCGGCCGCACGGCCGGGGACCGCCCCAGCTCTGGGGGCCTGCGGCTGGCGCCAGCGTCCGTCCGCGCAGCCTCGCGAGCGGCCTCCTCGGCACCGGGGCGCCTCACGGGCACCGCGCGGCACGGCGACGCGCTCTCCGGGCTGATTCCTGAAGCTGCCGGGAGGGCCCGCGCCCGCTCCTAGAGCCGCAGCTTTCTCCGCGAGAAGGGATCGCGCGTTCCTTCCGCACCAGTCCCTGCCGGCGTGGGGCAGGGTGCGACCGCCCAGAGGCAGTTGCGCTCGCGCGAGGCCAGTGCCACCAGCCCGCAGGCCGGGACGACATCCTTCTCATCCACAGGCTCCTGACAGGACAGATATCTGGCCAAGAACACTGCCGACACAGCCCCGGGGGACACAGTGATGTGCCACCTCAGACGGACGGACACCCCCGGGCGACAGAAACCACACAGCGAACTGCACAGAAGCAAGGCGCAGGGCCCAAGCCGCCGAATCCAAGCGGTTCCGAACTCATGTCACGTGACAGGGGCCAGCAAACGGGGCCAGAAGGCCAAACCTGGCCCAATGCCATTTTTTACACAGTCTGCAATCTACAGTTTTACATGCCTATCTGACCGAAAGGGACTACTTTTTTTGACAAGTGAAAATGACATGAAGTTCAAATTTCAGTGTCCATAAATAAAGTTTTATTGGAACACAGCCAGGCTCATTTGTTTATGTGTTGTCTACAGTCCTCTCAGGAGTTGAGGAGGTGGTCCACAAAGCCTAAAATATTTACTGTCTGACCCCTTAAAGAAAACTTTTGAAGGACAAATTTAAAAAGACAAGTCTCCGTCTTGAAAGCGCTACTAAATACTGAGCAGTAAGAAAACATCCAACCCAAGGGCGCCTGGGTGGCTCAGTGGGTTGAGCCTCTGCCTCCGGCTCAGGTCATGGTCTCAGGGTCCTTCGACAGAGCCCCACATCAGGCTCTCTGCTCAGCGGGGAGCCTGCTTCCCCCTCTCTCTCTGCCTGCCTCTCTGCCTACTTGTGATCTCTTTTAAAAAAAGAAAGAAAGAAAGGAAAAAGTCCAATCCAAAACCTAACAAATAGCTATGAAATTTCAGACTCCTACAGATATACAGAAAATCTTGTAAGTTTCCATAAAGCCTTCAAAGATTACCTACAAAGGATTATGAATCAGATTAGCCTCAGACTTCTCTCAACATCGGATACCATGTGTCACAGAACGCGGATCAGCAAAATTTTAATATAAAGGGCAAGAGTGGCTGTGTCCCTTTACTGAGCCCCAAGCACTTCCCACATACCTCAGTGGAAAGCTTGCACGGAGAACAGCTGGTCCAGCAGTGGGGTGCCCCGGACTCCTCCTCCACCACTCCACAGCAACACAAAGGGAAATCCGGCAACAACCACATGATTCTTGTTTACTCCCAAGATTTCACATCTACAGAGAAGAAGCCTACTCAATGGCAGAATCACCAGTCACACTTTGAAAAATGTCAGGATGATGACAACAAGAGGGACCAGAAGAATCAGGTTTTATCAGCATCAACTCAATACCGTGTCTACAAAAAGATGCGTCCAAAACCCACTCCACTGGCCATAAGGCAGCTCTATCACATTAATACAGGAAGAACATGCTCCTTCCTCGAACTAGCACAATGCTGCTGACAGTTCAATTCCCTGAATCAGAAATTATTCTCTCATTTATCTAAAACCTGAAAACCTTACTTCTTACCCTCCCCTCTAAGCTTCACTTTGGTCATCAATAAAACATGATCCTGGTGACCATCAATAAAATCATCCTGGTGACCAGGACAGATCAAGGGGGTGCAGGACACCTGGCAAACATACAGTAAGTCCCTGACCAATATCAGCATTACTGCTGGCTAAAAACTAAACAAACTTTGGAAGCAAATCACACTGACATGGGGGGTGACCTGCTTTTTATATAAGCTTTTAGCAAAGCCAGTCCAAGCCCTCAGTAAACACTCTGATACCAATCAATTCAGCATCAGGAGGCAGAGAGCAGAAGACAGGCCACGGTGCCCACACTTCCACAATGCCATGGACAGTGCCCGGTGGCACCCACCTGACGCCCGCAGCCCGGTGTCACAGACACGTGCACACAGAGGTACGTGATCGATCACAGCATCAGGGGTCACAGTGTGTGTTTATCAACATCAGATGAACAACCATGCTCCCTGCTATCCACGTTCTTTAGGACTTTACAACACTGCTCCTGGCACACAAACAGACACACAGACCAGTGGAACAGAGTAGAGAGCCCAGATATGTACCCACAACTCTATGCTCAAATAATCTTCAACAAAGCAGGAAAAAATATCCAGTGGAAAAAAGACAGTCTCTTCAATCAATGGTGCTGGGAAAACTGGACAGCTATGTGCAGAAGAATGAAACTCGACCATCCTCTTACACCACACACAAAGATAAAATGGATAAAAGACCTCAACGTGAGGCAGGAATCTATCAGAATCCGAGAGGAGAACAGAGGCAGTAACCTCTTCGACATCAGCCATAGCAACTTCTTTCAAGACACGTCTCCAAAGGCAAAGGAAACAAAAGTGAAATGAGCTTTTGGGACTTCATCAAGATAAAAAGCTTCTGCACAGCAAAGGAAACAGTCAACAAGACAAAGAGGCAACCCACGGAATGGGGAGGATATTCACAAATGACACTACAGACAAAGGGATGATATCAAGGATCTATAAAGAACTTCCTAAACTCAACACCTAAAACACAGATGATCCTATAAAAAAATGGACAGAAGACATGAACAGACACTTCTCGAAAGAAGACATACAAACAGTTAACCAACACATGAAAAAGTGTTCATCATCACTAGCCATCAGGAATATTCAAGTCAAAGCCACGTTGAGATACCACGTTACACCAGTTAGAATGGCCAAAATGAACAAGACAGTAAATAATGTGTGTTGCAGAGGATGTGGAGAAGAACCCTCTTACACTGTTGGGCATGCAAGATGGTGCAGCCACTTTGGAAAACAGTGTGGAGATTCCTTAAGAAATTAAAAATAGGGGCGCCTGGGTGGCTCGGTGGGTTAAGCCTCTGCCTTCGGCTCAGGTCATGATCCCAGGGTCTTGGGATCGAGCCCCACATCGGGCTTTCTGCTCAGCAGGGAGCCTGCTTCCTCCTCTCTCTCTGCCTGCTTCTCTGCCTACTTGTGATCTCTGTCGGTCAAATAAATAAATAAAAATCTTAAAAAAAAAAAAAAGAAATTAAAAATAGAGCTCCCCTATGATCCTGCAATAGCACTACTGGGTATTTACCCCAAAGAAAGAGATATAGTGAAAAGAAGGGTCATCTGTACCCCAATGTTCATAGCAGCAATGTCCACAATAGCCAAACTATGGAAAGAGCTGAGATGCCCTTCAACAGACAAATGGATGAAGAAGATATGGTCCATATATACAATGGAATATTACGCAGCCATCAGAAAGGATGAATACCCAACTTTTGTATCAACATGGACTGGACTGGAGGAGATTATGCTGAGTGAAGTAAGTTAAGCAGAGAGAGTCAACTTTCATATGGTTTCACTTACTTGTGGAACATAAGGAACAGCATGGAGGAAATTAGGGGAGGGAAAAGAAAAATGAATCGGGGCAAATCAGAGGAGGAGACGAACCATGAGAGACTGCAGACTCTGAGAAACTGAGGGTTTTGGGGGTGTGGGGGGAGGGGGGACCCTGGTGGTGGGTATTAAGGAGGGCAGGGATTGCATGCAGCACTGGGTGTGGTGCATAAACAGTGAGTCTTGGAACACTGCACCAAAAACTAATGATGTATGTCATGGTGACTAACATAGACACACACACACACACACACAAAACACTTTACAACACTGATATCAGGAAACCTAGCAAGATCTGCTAATTCAGTGAGTGTTAACCTGAAAAGGAAAACCGAAGTAGGGAAGTAAACGTTTGTTAGGAGAGTTACAGCAAAAATGAGAGCATGTGAGCGTGAGCCGCAGGCGTGGCTGTGAACCACAGGACAGTATACGCGAGGCACCAAATCTTGCCCTTCTGCACCCACCACCCACGCCTGCAGGGAGACTCTGCGGCCCCGTCCACCCGCAGGTGAGTGGCGGGATCTGGCTCCCATCCCTCCATCTGGGCTGTCCCAGCCCACTGAGGCAGAAGGAAGCTCCAGAGGTCACACGGCTCCTGGTCTTGCGGGCCACTCTTCTGAGGAGCACAGCCACGCGGCATGAGGAAGCCGGGCCCTCCGCTGGGGAGGACAGGCACTCCGCCCGTCACCCATCACCCAGCCAGTGGTCAAGGCAACTACTGCAGGCTTTAACTCTGAAATGCAAGACTGGTTTAACATCTGAAAAACAATCAGTGTTATCCACAGTATTTACAAACCAAAAAAGCAAAAGCATACAATCAACTCACCGGGTGCAAAAAGTTCTGGATAAAATCCAACATCCATTCCTGAGAAAAAGTCAGCAAACCTGGGTTAAAAGGGAACTTCCTCAACCTAATAATGCACATCTACGAAAACCCCCTGACCGACAGACATTCAGGTAATGGGGGGTGGAAAGAAAAACAGAAGTAAGGCTCAGACACATGTCTACTCTCACTTCTTTCCAACAATGCTGGAGATTCTAGTCAGGGCAACCAGATCAAAAGAAAATAGAAAGGAAGAAGAAAAACAGACTTCATTTGTGGACCATAATATCATCTATATAGAAAAACCAACAGAATCTATTAAAAAGCCACTAGAAGGGACGCCTGGGTAGCTCAGTTGGTTAAGCGGCTGCCTTCAGCTCAAGTCATGATCCCAGTGTCCTGGGATCGAGTCCCACATCGGGCTCCTTGCTTGGCAGGGAGCCTGCTTCTCCCTCTGCCTCTGCCTGCCTTTCTGTCTGCCTGACCTCGCTCTCTCTAAAAATAAATAAATAAATAAAATCTTTTTTAAAAAAAAGCCATTAGAACTAGTAAGTGAGTTTACTGTGGTTGTCGGATAGAAGACCAATTTTTATTTTTTATCTTTATTTTTTTTTAAAGATCTATGTATTATTGGGGCACCTGGGTGGCTCAGTGGGTTAAGCCTCTGCCTTCAGCTCGGGTCATGATCTCAGGGTCCTGGGATTGAGCCCCGCATCGGGCTCTCTGCTCAGCGGGGCGCCTGCTTCCCCCTCTCTCTGCCTGCCTGCCTCTCTGCCTACTTGTGTTCTCTGTCAAATAAGTAAGAAATCTTTAAAAAAATTTTTTTTGATAAATAAATAAATAATTTTTTTATTTGAAGATTTACTTTTATTTGAGAGAGACAATGAGAGAGCGCAAGCAAGGGAGAGGTCAGAATGAGAAGCAGACTCCCCACCGAGCAGGGAACCCAACGTGGACTCAATCCAAGGACTCCGGGATCATGACCTGAGCCAAAGGTAGCTGGTTAACCAACTGAGCCACCCAGGCGCCCTGGTAACTAAGTACGGTAGAGCACTGGACTCTTGATTTCAGTTCAGGTCATGATCTCAGGACAGGTTCTGGACTCAGCAGAGAACCTGCTTTTCCTTTGCCCCCTTTTTTTTGAAACCCTTCTCCTTTGCCCCTCCCCCTACTCACTGACTCAGACACAATCTCCCTCTTTCAAAAATAAATAAACCTTTTCTTTTTTTAAGATTTTATTTATTTGACAGAGAGTGAGAGAGGGAACACAAGCAGGGAGAGTGGGAGAGGGAGAAGCAGGCTCCTGGCTGAGCGACCCTGATGTGGAGCTTGATCCCAGGACCCCCGGATCATGACCTGAGCCGAAGGCAGACGCTTAACGACTGAGCTACCTAGGCGCCCCAATAAATCTTTTTTAATGGACACCTATACCAGTACAAAATAGTACAGAAATAATCAGAAAAAGTTTAAATACCATTTATAACAGCATCATAATATGAAATGTTTTCAGGACAAAGGTGACAAGGGGCACCTGGGTGGCTCAGTGGGTCGAACAACCGACTCGATCTCAGCTCAGGGCTCAACTCAGGGTTGTGAGTTCAAGGCCCATGCTGCCAGAAAAGACAGGCAAGACCCCAACACTGAAAACTGAAGCGCGGTTCAGGGAGACTGCGGTCCCCCCACATCAGGGGGAAAACGCACTGTGTTCACGGGCAGGGACTCAACCAGCCCACGGGGTGGCTCCCCACAGCTCTGTCAGTCAGTGCTGCCCTGATGCGTGTTCCCAGCGGGCTTACCTGCACAGTGTCCAATCACTAGGCTGTACCCGGGACGCTAATGTAACTCTCTGTGTCAACTCTACTTTAATTAAAACAAGAAAAATCCCAGCAGGCTTTTTTGTGCATTTTGACGTATCGATTCTAACATTCATATGGAAAACTGGAAGACCTAAAATAACCAAAACAACTCTGAAAACAGAAAAAACAAGCCTGAAGGACTAATACCCCCAGACTTCAAGGCTTATTACAAAGCTACAATCATGGTTACACTGTGCCAGGTGCAAGGACACACAGAGATCAATGGGGCATAACAGACTGTCCAGAAACAGACCTACCCACATATGCACAACTGATTTTTTTCATTTTTTTTAAAGATTTTGTTTATTTATTGGACAGAGAAATCACAGAGGAAGGCAGAGAGAGAAGAGGAAGCAGGCTCCCCGCTGAGCAGTGAGCCCGATGCAGGGGCTCGATCCCAGGACCCTGAGATCATGCCCTGAGCCAAAGGCAGAGGCTCAACCCACTGAGCCACCCAGGCACCCCACAACTGATTTTTTTATAGAATTTGTTTTATTTATTTGTCAGAGAGGGAGAGCGCGCGCGCGAGAGACAGCGAGCCCAAGCAGGGGGCCTGGCGGGCAGAGGGAGAAGCAGAAGTAGAGAAGAGCTTTTTAGAAAGCTACCAAAAGGGGCACCTGGGTGGCTCAGTGGGTTAAAGCCTCTGCCTTCGGCTCGGGTCTTGATCTCAAGGTCCTGGGATCAAGCCCTACATCAGGCTCTCTGCTCAGGGGGGAGCCTGCTTCCCCCTCTCTCTGCCTGCCTCTCTGTCAAATAAATAAGATATTTAAATAATAATAATAATAATGATCTCTGTGTCAAATAATAAATTAAATTAAATTTTAAAATATCAGGGACAGGGGCACCTGGGTGGCTCAGTGGGTAAAAGCCGCTGCCTTCGGCTCGGGTCATGATCCCGGGATCAAGCCCCACATCGGGCTCTCCGCTCTGCGGACAGCCTGCTTCCTCCGCTCTCTCTCTGCCTCTCTGCCTACTTGTGATCTCTGTCTATCAAATAAATAAATAAAAATCTTTAAAAAAAAAAATATCAGGGACAGAAACATAAAATGGCACCACTTCAGGGTTCTGAATCCGAGAGGACCTTGACCATCCTCTTCCTGGGCAGCTACAGCCGTGACAGCCAGACCTGCCATGCAAACCATCCTGAGGCGCAGAGCAACAGCCACAGGAAGACGCCAGGAGACAAGCGAGGGCGTGGGCTTCAGGCCCCTCGTTCCAAACACAGGCACCACCTACACTTTTATTTTTGCACAAAAACGGGAGAGGATACCAGCATCTCTTACGTTAGGTGCAACATCTGGGAGATCTGGACAATTACTACAAGAAAGAATCTCAGACTCACACAGCAAACCCCGCAGGCCAAAGTAAGCGGACTTCCTAATGCTCAAAGTAAATGAAAAGCAAGGTGAGTCAAGACAGCCAGAGACCCAGGGGTCACAAACAGACCCCTTCCCTCTCCTTTCCGTTCGGCAGTGACACTCTCACGAGGCATCCCACCATGGGTGCGACAAGCCCTGGTCTGCTTGCAGGTACAAACTGCATTTAGTGGGAAGACACCCAAGGGCAGATGTAACACAGAACCGCAAACTGTCACCAGACTGGGGAGCACAGGGCACCACAAGACAAAGAGAATGTCACCAAATGGGGGCACAAGTCACACACAACAAAGAAGCTAAGCCAGGAGATGGGGAAGGCTGACCTGGAAGCCGAGGCCCGAAGGGTGAGTGCCCATCGCCAGGGAGAAGGGGGCGGAAGGGAGTTCCAGGCAGACACCACACCAGTTAAGACCTGGAAGACTGCCGCTCTCTCTCCAAGGAAGAGAGTAACAGTAAGAGAAGCAGATCTTCGTTTTTAAAACTCGCTTTGGTAACCGTGTGGTGGTAACTGTGTGGAAGTGTCGAGGACAAGTCAGGGCTGCTGCAGTTACAAAAGGGAAAGAAGCAGGGCCAGCAGGGGGGAGTGACAATGGGGACAGACCTAAGTGCACACGCTGGGAAACATTTAAGAGTGAGAGAGCCGAGTGGCCAGTGGTGTCCAAAAGGCCTCAGACAAAGCTCCCCACCAAAGGTCCCACCCACTCCGCAGAGCCCAGGCTGGAGGATCAGGACATCCGAGAGGCCACTGCAGACTGAGAACCACGCACACACTCCTGAGCACAGCCAGTGTGGAGAAGGGCGAAGCAGCGGTTTAGTCCGCCTGGCTCGGGAATAGCCTTCCACAAGCCCCGCCTCGCTGACCACACCCTCTGCCTCACCTTCCCCACCTGAGAGCAGGGCAGGACAGGTGAGACCGGGAGGCACGAGGGAAACACCATCAGGCGGCGAGGCAAGCATTCCATGCCACCCCAGCCGGGGTCCTCAGCCTCGCCTCTGCTCTCACCCACACAAGTGGGCCCGACAGCACGGTGAACGGAACGGGCAGTGCCGGGAGAGGGTGGTGAGAGGGATGCCACCCCAGGACCAGCACACCATCATCTAGGGACTGACAGTTTGTTTTTGTTTTTTTTTTAAGATTTTATTTATTTATTTGAGAGAGAGAGAAAGAGAGCATGAGAAATGGAAAGGTCAGAGAGAGAAGCTGACCCCCTGCCGAGCAGGGAGCCCGATGGGGGACTCAATCCCGAGACTCCAGGATCATGACCTGAGCTGAAGGCAGTTGCCAAACCAACTGAGCCACCCAGGCGTCCCAGGACTGACAGTTCTAAGAAGAACCCCCACTCCAATGACAGCCCACACGGCAGACAGACTGTATAAAGTGATCCCAGTGACCGCACCTCTGAGCACCCTTCCTCCCCGTAGCCTGCTTCACTGGAGTGGACCAGGTGGGACCTGTGCTTGCTCCTAACCCACAGGATGTGACTGTGACTAGGCTGCACGTGTGGCGGAGCTAGTGTGCGGGCACCCCCGTGGCAATACCCTGCCCTGGGGGACTCCGTCTTAGTGGACAGGAGCACGAGACTCACGGCGGGCTTCAGAGAGGGCTCCAGGGGCCTCCAGGGACCGAGAGTGGTCTCCAGGTGACAGCACAGAAGCGGGGACTTCCCAGGAGATAAATTCTTCCAGCAAGCTGCGAGAGCATAGAGGCAGACCACTCCCCACTCGAGCCTCCACGTGACACAGGCACCGTGACCAAGTGACCCCGGGGGCAGGGGACCCAGCGAAGGCACCCCAAGACTCCTCAGCCACACAGACCGAGAGGCAGCGGATGTGCGGGGCTTGAGGCGCCCCCCTCTGGGGCCGCGTGTTGTGCACCAGCACACACAGCCCACGCGCGTGATCCACACCACCTGCCCGCACGCACAGACAGTAACGGCGCAGGCCTCCCGGACACGGAGCTCAAGAGAAGAACTCGGAATTCTAAGTGTTCTTTACAACCCAGGACAGATTACGCCAACCAAGCTAACCAACCTTGCACTTGCTGCTACACAGCAAAGTTTTCTCCAGAATTCCACGGAGCGCTGCCCTCCAGGCCGAAGTCTGCCACCAACCCTAACCCAAGAACAATGAGTAACGGACCAAAGTTACTGACGTAATTCATGAGGCATCCCACCAGGGGTGTGACAAGCCCTGTGTATGTATGGTTCACCAAAAAAATCTAATTTAAAATCTAATTTAAATCTTCAAATCCAAAGCTGCTGCTGGTCCAGCAGGAAGGGACTGGGTTTATCCCATGGCCCGTGCCATCCTCCTCCCTCAGTAGTGTGCGGGGCCTCCCCGGCCTGGGTTCCGGCCCTGCATCTGCAGGGAGAGGAGGACCTCAATGAGGGGCTGGCAGTGGGGATGGTCACAATGCACGACAAACTTAAGTAGGTCTTACTTAAGCCGTGATTTTCCACAAGGGCTCCCGACTGCTCCCTGGAAGAGGACCTTCCAGGACAGGCAGAGAGGTTCAAGGGGTCTTCAAGAGCCAGTGGGGCTGTACAGACAAGCAGCACGGGTATGAGGAAAATCCATGACCTCTCAGCCAAAGAACAAAAGCCCCCAGCATTAATCTCAAGGAAAGAAAAATCACACCATTCTAATCATCCAGATCCTGATACTCCTGTGACATGACAGGATGAGCTAAGAAGACAACGTGGGCCCTCCCCTCCAAGCCCAGCTGCACCTGCAGAGAGCTGGGAGGGCTGGGGAGAGTTGGAGAGAGCTGGGGAGCCTCAGAGGGCTGCAGCCAGGGAGGAGAGAGGCAAACCCAGCACTTGATTAGTGCTGGCTACCACACTGGAGTGTTTCCATAGCAACCGAGAGAAACTATAAAGCAAGCAGCTTTACATAAAATCATTCTCCATCACAATGAAATGTTACAGTTACAGGAAAAACATTCTGATAAAGAACTAGATAGAACACTGACAATAATGCTAATTAATCACCATCCCCACAAACGACCATTTTTCCTTCTATTCTAAAATAATTCTATATTGATCACACCAGAAGTCTGAAAGCTATTTTATGAGTACTAAAATTACTATCAATAACGTCCGTCAGGTTCTCCACTTTAAAATCAGGGAACAGGCAAAAGCTACCACAAAAGCAATTACAACCAAATCAAAACTCTGATCTTTGGTGTAGTATCTACATCAAGCAAGAAAAATGCGCTCCGAAGTCTGAAAAGAGATGAGGGTTAGGGTTAGACACCTGAGGGAATCGAGAAAAGACAGAATACAGAAATTCTGAGAACAAAACCATTTTAGCCAAAGCCTTATGACAGCAAACCAAAATCACAAACCCAACTCAGGTCCCTGTCGACCTATCCTCTGTCAAAAATCCAATCAAGGGCGCCTGGGGGGCTCCGTGGGTTAAAGCCTCTGCCTTCCGCTCAGGTCGTGATCCCAGGGTCTTGGGATTGATCCCAGGGTCTTGGGATCGAGCCCCGCATCGGGCTCTCTGCTCAGTGGGGAGCCTGCTTCCTCCTCTCTCTCTCTGCCTCCCTGCCTGCTTGTGATCTCTGTCTCTGTCAAATAGATAAATAAATAAATAAATCTTTTTAAAAATGCAATCAAATTCAAAAGACCTGCCAGATGTGGCTGACCCAGTGGGTAGAACATGGAACTCTCAATCTCAGAGTCTCAGAGCAGCGAGTTCAAGCCCCACACTGGGTGTAGCGATGACTTTTATTTTTTTTAAGATTTTGTTTATTTGACAGAGATCACCCAGGCGCCCCGATGACTTTTAAAGACTAAAATCTTAGGGACGCCTGAGTGGCTCAGTCGGTTAAGCATCCAACTCTTGGTTTCAGCTCAGGTCATGGTGTGGGGAGATCGAGCCCCACACTGGGCCCCACAGTCTGCTAGAACTTCTCTTGTCTCTGTCCCCCCACCCCCACGTACTCACACTTTCCCTCTCAAAAATCCTTTCTCAAAAAATAGCCTCTTGAAAGAATTTCTCAAAGGACTTTGTCTGCAACACCCCGAGAGCTACTTCTTGCTTGTCACCTTGTCACAACAGCCCAGCCACGCCCACCAGGTGGGAGCCGAGCTCTGAGCCAGAAGATGTGGTATCTCATGCTTTTCTCACTTCTTAGCTTGTTCACAGGACAGTAGAGTGACCCGCCTGGTAATGATGAAATGACTATTTACATGTCAGCATGAGGAAGAAATACAGACCAAACCCAGAGGGCTGTCTGGACCTGGAGGGCCCACACCTGTCTCTGACCAGCCCGGCGAGCAGGCCGGCGCTGACTCCGCAGGGCGTGGCTCCCCCAACAGCAGCCACAGACGACGAGCCTTCCAGCTGCAAGGACGGGGCTGCCAGAGACTCTCATCCCTGTTCTCACGCCCCACAGTGGGGGACTGGTTCTTCCAGAAAGAGGCTCTAGCACCCTGTTCCTGCCCTGGCCACTCCACGCACAGGCAGAAGTGGGGACCAGAGCCACCATCAGCCCCTCCGTTCCCCAAACATAAGACCCACCACCACCCTCTTCCTTGACTTAGGACTCCTTCCCAAATCCATCTGTGCTTCCAGAAACTCCTCTAACTTCAGAGAAGACAGTGGAAGAGATACCGCCTCCTTCATCCAAACCCACAAATAACCCTCTGCTGAGAACCATCCAACTACTCACTGGCTTTGCAGATGACTGACCTCCCAGCACTCACATCATTCCATGCTCCTTTTGGTCCAAAAGGGCTTCCACCATCCTATATGGACATGTAAAGACTACTGTGCATTTAGACACCACAATCATGACAAAAATTTTTTTTATTTTTTTATTTATTTGATAGAGAGAGACACAGTGAGAGAGGGAACACAAGCAGGGGGAGCGGGAGAGGGAAAAGCAGGCTTCCCACTGAGCAAAGAGCCCGATGCGGGGCTCGAGCCCAGGACCCTGGGATCATGACCTGAGCCAAAGGCAGACGCTTAACGACTGAGCCACCCAGGCGCCCCTCGTGACAAATTTTAATAATGTTAACTGTTTAACCATTAATTTCTTCAGCCTTTCCTAGACAGAAATAGAGAAATCTCCATAAATACC
Source organism: Taxidea taxus jeffersonii (assembly GCA_003697995.1). NCBI lineage: Eukaryota > Metazoa > Chordata > Mammalia > Carnivora > Mustelidae > Taxidea > Taxidea taxus. Next base: position 28,292 of record ML105332.1, read on the forward strand.
CACCAAAGACCAGTCCCTCATGAATGAAACCTTTCAACCCACACAGAAAGGATGGCCAGTGTGACAATTCTCTCAAAGGTCAGAATTTTACTGCTTGTGAGCCAAGGTCATTTTGAAACACAGAACACGGAGCAGTAAATGGTCTCTAAAAACAAACTGAAAGCACTCAGACATCACTGGTGAGCCTGAGCCAGCACTATCTCAACTGAAAATGATCTGGCAAAACCATGACTGCCAAGACCCACGACCCTGACCTAGCACCTAGGACAGTACCTGCGCACATCCACGAGGACATCATCGGGTCCCGGTGAGACTGCAAACAGGACCTGCCATCAGCATCAGCACATGAAGGAAGCTGTGGCACATTCATGTCCCCATGACTGACAACATGAAGCAGCTCCATGTGCATTCAGACAACAGACCCCCAGAATTAGGCCCCCAAGAGCGCACCTACACCACCTGCACAAACCACCTTATCCACACTCACAAGGGCCACCCTGCAAGGACACTCAAGACGTGCAGAAGCAGCTGCCTCCAGGGCAGCACTGGAAGGCTGAGGACCTGGAGCCAAAACTCCCCCATGCCAGCCAACACAAAGAAAATCACTATTTTCAAGGGGAAAAGCAAACATAAAGATAAAAGCAAAACAAAATTAAATTGTGCGAAGATAAGAAAATGTACAATCTTAGGGGCACCTGGGTGGCTCAGTGGGTTAAAGCCACTGCCTTCAGCTCGGGTCATGATCCCAGGGTCGTGGGATCGAGCCCCATATTGGGCTCTCTGCTCTGCAGACAGCCTGCTTCCTCCTCTCTCTCTCAGCCTCTCTGCCTACTTGTGATCTCTGTCAAATAAATAAATAAAATCTTTAAAAAAAAAAAAAAAGAAAGAAAGAAAATGTACAATTTTAGTTCTCACAACAGATTCAATCCATTTATCACCATGTAGTCTTAACAACTCTAAGTACAGAGACTTCTGTTTTCTATTTGTCCTGAAAATTCTAGCCAACCTCTATCCACTTACGAGTTTTACAATCCAAGCTACTTACATATCCTCTGTAATAAAAGGGGGCCAGACCTAAGTCACCTAACATACACATCTGTCAGTGTCCTGAATTCCTCCTTTGGAACCACAATCCCAGTGTTTGCTGTCTCACTGGAAAGCAGACATCAGAGTACACTGTCTCCTCTCCCTCCTCTCCACAACACGTCCTTTTGGTACTTTCCGAGGACTATGGCACCCTCAGGGACATGAGAAGATCTGGGGTACAGACCAGACACGGTCCTGACTTCAGATCTCTTGGCAGACCCATCTTCCTTATGTGCAGACTAGCAGACATGATCCGGCTGGCAATTTGTAATGCGGAGCTTGTTAAGGGTAAAATAGGAAAAACACGTGGAAATCCACTTCATGAGCATCTATTAATGAAAATAACTAGCTTAAGAAACAAAGTGAGAGGGACGCCTGGGTGGCTCAGTTGGTTGGGCGGCTGCCTTCGGCTCAGGTCATGATCCCAGCGTCCTGGGATCGAGTCCCACATCGGGCTCCTTGCTTGGCGGGGAGCCTGCTTCTCCCTCTGCCTCTGCCTGCTGCTCTGTCTGCCTCTGCTCGCTCGCCCGCTCTCTCTCTCTCTGACAAATAAATAAATAAAAAATCTTAAAAAAAAAAAAAAGAGAAGAAACAAAGTGAGAAAAAAGTTCTTTAGTCTGGCTTGGTCCCATCTACCACTAGTAGGATGCTGGGGCAGCACACGGAGACATCTGAGCGAGTGGACATCACCTGTCAAGTGCTTCTCCCCCAGTGTTTACACGAACGTGTGAAACAGAGCGAAGGTGAGGAGCTAGCACAGTGCATGCATGCTAGCCCCCACAGACTCGAGGGCTCACACCCCCTCTCCTCTTCCATCTACTTGTGGAGCAAAGTTCTCTCTCACAAAACCACAGAATCATCATACATAAGCAAATTAACAATTACTAATATCATCTCATATTCAGTTCATGTTTAAATGTAGAAGTGCCCGATTTTTTCACTGAGATATAAATGACATACAACCCCAAACATTTTTTTTTTAAGATTTTATTCATTTATTTGTCAGAGACAGAGAGACAGCACACACAAGCAGGCGGAGAGAGAAGCAGGCTTCCCAACCAAGCAAAGAGCCTGATGTGGGACTCGATCCCAGAACCCCGGGACCATGACCCAAGCGGAAGACAGCAGCTCAACCGAATGAGCCACCCAGGCGTCCCATCCAAAACATTTTTTAAAGCCATTTTGTTCCTTCCCTCCAAACCAGGATCCAAGCAAGGTTTTCTCATTGCATATGGTCATTAATACAGACTCAGGTTAAACACTGTGTAAAAACATCTTCTATATGATGCCATCAATCAGCATCAGTGATGCTGAGTCGGATCGCCTGGCCAATAAGGAGGCACCACCAAGTCTTCCCACTTAAAAAGAAACACATGGCCCTCTACAACCAAGAAGTCATCTAGAGGGGGACCCTTTGTCACTATATGACTACTCTGAACCAAAAATTTTACCTATGGAGGTAAAATGTTTCAACCAAACTTCTAGTTTACAAGGAACACAGGACAAGAAACAAAGGACAGAAGCAGGAAAAACCCAGAGAACTCAAGAATGCCCTCCGGTCTACAAATGACTTGTCTGGACTCACGAGGAAAAGCCAAGCAAGGAGGGTCACCGGACACTAAAGGCGAGTGCGTGAATGACAAGAACACACACGCAGGCTAACTAGGATTAGGTCTAGTGGATTGTGCGGGATCAGATGACTTCTTGGGGGTGCCGTCGTGCTGCACCAACAGGTGAGGGGGCTGTGTCATGAGGCTGACATCTCACTCCCAAGTGTCGGACAACGCGACCCATGGGCAGGCAAAGCAAACATGGCAAACGGTAGCAGACGGGTTACCACTGCACTCTCACTCGTATTTCTGAAATGTCTCGTGCTAAAAGGCTGGGGGCAGGGGAGAAAACTGACTTGTTGCTCAAGTTTACTGAACTAACAGGTGCTTACAAAATCAATTAATAAAAGTAATCCAGGAGCACCTGTGCGGCTCATTCCTTATGCGTCTGCCTTCGGCTCTTCAGGTCATGATCCCCAGGGTCCTGGGATCAAGCCTCGGGCTCCCTGTTTGGCGGGAAGCCTGCTTCTCCCTCTCCCACTCCCCCTGCTTGTGTTCTCTCTCTCTCGCTCGCTGCATCTCTGTCAAATAAATAAAATCCTAAATAAATAAAAGTATTCCATAAACTAGGTATTAGATGAAAGAAAATTACTGGGGCGCCTGGGTGGCTCAGTGGGTTAAAGCCTCTGCCTTCGGCTTGGGTCATGATCCCAGGGTCCTGGGATTGAGCCCCCCATCGGGCTCTCTGCTCATCGGGGAGCCTGCTTCCCTTCCTCTCTCTCTGCCTGCCTCTCTGCCTAATAAATAAATATTTTTTTAAAAAAAGAAAGAAAATTATTGTTTATTCTGTTAAGTGTGACAAAGGTCACGTGATTGTATAAGAAAGCGGCCTACATGAAGTTTCTGGAAATCTGTAGTTTGCTTTAAAATATTTCAAAGAGACACCTGGGTGGCTCAGTCGATTAAGCCTCTGCCTTCGGCCCAGGTGATGATCCCAGGATCTTGGGACTGAGTCTGGCATCGGGCTCCCTACTCAGCAATGAGCCTACTTCTCCCTTTCTCTGCTCCCTGCTCATGCTCTCTCTCAGGAATATATTGGTAAAATCTTTAAAAAAAAAAAAAAAAAATAGGGGCACCTGGGTGGCTCAGTGGGTTAAAGCCTCTGCCTTTGGCTCGGGTCATGGTCCCAGGGTCCTGGGATCGAGCTCCGCATTGGGCTCTCTGCTTGAGGGGAGCCTGCTTCCTCCTCTCTCTCTCTCTCTCCCCCTCTGCCTGCCTCTCTGCCTACTTGTGATCTCTGTCTATGTCAAATTAAAAAAAAAAAAAAAAAAACTTAAAAAATACTTTAACAAAAGGGGCAGGGCACTTGGGTGGCTCAGTCAGTTAAGTGCCCCATTCTTGGTTTCAGTTCAGATCATAATCTCATGGATCCTGGGATCGAGCCTCATGTCAGGCTTTGCACTCAGCAAGGAGTCTGTTTGGCTCCCTCTGCCCTTTTCCCCACTCATTCATCTTAACCCCCCCCCCCAAAATAAATAAATCCTTAAAATACTGCAACAAGGGGCACCTGGGTGGGTCAGTGGGTTAAGGCCTCTGCCTTCGGCTCAGGTCATGATCCCAGGGTCCTGGGATCCAGCCCCGAGTCGGGCTCTCTGCTCCTCGGGGAGCCTGCTTCCTCCTCTCTCTCTCTGCCTGCCTCTCTGCCTACTTGTGATCTCTGTCTGTCAAATAAATAAATAAAATCTTAAAAAAATTAAAATAAAATAAAATACTGCAACAAAATAATGGGACACCTGGCTGGCTCAGTCAGTTAAGTGTCTGCCTTCAGCTCTGGTCATGATCTCAGGGTCCTGGGACTGAGCCCAGCATCAGGCTCTCTGCTCAGCAATGAGCCTGCTTCTCCCTCTGCCTTTCCCCCCAGAGTGGTGTGTCTCTCTTTCTCTAAAAAATTTTAAAATCTTTTAAAAATTACTTCAACAAAATAATAAAGCAAATATAGCAAAATTAAAATTGTTAAATCTAAATGATACAAATAGAATGTTCATTTTACCAATCTGTCTACTTTTCTGTATTTTATAATAAAAAGTCAAAAACGAATGCTCCTTTAAAAAAATGTGTTACTGGTGCAGCTGCTATGGAAAGCACGTTGGCAGTTCCTCAGAAAGTTAAACATAGAACTACCATATGATCCAGCAATCCCACTTCTGGGTCTATCCCCAGGAGAACTGAGAGCAGGAATCTGAACAGGTATTCGGACACCCATGCCTGCAGCAGCACTCTTCACCACGGCTGACATGGAAACCCCAGCGCTCATCAACAAACACACAACGCTGGTATATACCTACAACGGAATACGCTTCAGCCTTAAAAAAGGAAGGAAGTTCTGCTACAGCGCGGACGAACCTAGACAACATGATCCCAAGTGAAGTAAGCCAGACACAAACGCACACCAACGATCCCACTTCCATCAAGCACCTGAGTCATCGCGTTCACACACAGGAGAATGGTGGCTTCCGAGAGCGGGGAGAAGGGACAACGGGGACAGAGCTTCCATGTGAAGAGATAAGATAGTTCTGGACACAGACAGGGTGATGGTTATGCGACAACGTGGACGTACTTAAAGCCAGTGAATTAGACACTGAAAAACAGTTAAAAGGGTAAATTTTATGCTATTTATATTTTTACTACAGTAAAAAAATACCAAAAAAGATGGGAAAGTTTATGAACCCACAGATCAAGGTCAGAAGCCCCACTACGCAGCAAACAGTACCCGGAGAGAGCCCAGCCGAAAGGAACGGGCGCAGCTGGCCTCCGCCACTCAGCTGTTACCGAAAACTTGCGTCGGCTCCAGTTTTCACCAACCAAAGGAAATCCAAAGAGGATTTTCACTTTCACAAAAGAGGGCAGAAAAAGCAAAAACAGAATTCAGCACTGGTTCTGCAGAAAGCCGTGATAGAGGCAGCACCCCTAGAAAGGACAGGGGCCCAGCCAGCTCCTTCCCCAGGAACCACACTCGGAGTCCCAGCACACCTCCACAGCCTCGGGCTGCACAGCAAGAGGCGTCCTGAGATACCAGAAAAGCCTACAGAGGTTTTTTGAGTCTGGGAATGCTCACAATTTTTTCCATACAAATGAATGGTAACTACTGCCTCACTTTACACCCTTGCAGCTCAGGAAAAGCTTCACAGGGGTGCCCTACTTTGGGACAAGAGGGAGACCTGCAGAAGGCAAAAATCAACACCATGATGTAGGAATTTTCCAAAACATCCCCTAAGAACCTAAGAATCACAGTATTTAAAATGAAGGCCACCCCTGGGGCACCTGGGTGGCTCAGTCAGTGAAGCGTCTGCCTTCGGCTCAGGTCATGATCCCGGGTCCTGGGATGCAGCCCCATGTCTGGCTCCCTGCTCAGCACAGAGTCTGCTTATCCTGCTCTCTCTGCCCCTCCCCCTGCTTGTGCTCGCTCTCAAATAGTCTTTAAAAAAAAAAAAAAAAATGAGGATCACCCTTCTCTTAACTAGTTTATTTCTACCGCATCTAAAGATACCTCTTCCTGGGGGCCTGGGTGGCTCAGTGGGTTAAGCCTCTACCTTCGGCCCGGGTCATGATCTCAGGGTCCTGGGATTGAGCCCCGAACTGGGCTCTCTGCTCGGCAGGGAGCCTGCTTCCCCCTCTCTCTCTGCCTGCCTCTCTGCCTACTTGTGATCTCTCTCTCTCTCTCTCTAATAAATAAATAAATAAAATCTTTTAAAAAATAAAAATAAAGATACCTCCCCTTCATTAAACTGACTCGCCTGTTATCAAGTGCTTAGCTATGAGGAAGAAATATCAAAATCTGGATAATAAGAACCCAGAACACTTATGTCAGGGCTGTTACCTTTCTTCCTTAACAGACCGTAACCTGTACTGTGCATGTTTTCTTTCTTTCTTCAAGTTTTCAGAGCACTGGCAACTGTACACCTCTGGATATGACTAACTGTGCTGCATGGAAAAGAGTGCACAGCGAAATAGTTTTAGAATTATTAAATATGATGGATGCATTTTAAATGTTAAAAATAGGACCTCACATTTGCTTCTTAGTATGTGTTCTTCTGTATCCAGTTTATTACGGCTTCAAAAGAAAAGCAAAAATTTTTTACAGATTTAATGTGGGGAATGTTTAGTAAGTTGATTTGGAGTTTTAGTTTTGTTTTTTTTTTTTAAGGTTTATTTACTTGAGGGACGCCTGGGTGGCTCAGTTGGTTAAGCGGCTGCCTTCGGCTCGGGTCATGATCCCTGCGTCCTGGGATCGAGTCCCACATGGGGCTCCTTGCCCGGCAGGGAGCCTGCTTCTCCCTCTGCCTCTGCCTGCCTCTCTGTCTGCCTGTGCTCGCTCTCTCTCTCTCTCTCTGACAAATAAATAAATAAAATCTTTTAAAAAAAAGAAGATTTGTTTACTTGAAAGAGTGGGGAGGGGCAGAGGGAGAAACTCTTCAAGCAGACTCCTGGCTGAGCACAGAGCCTGGCAGGGGGCTTGCTCCCACCACCCATTACATCATGACCTGAGCCGAAACCAGGAGTCAGACGCTCACCTGACTGAGCCGCCCAGGCACTCCGAGTTTTACTTTCTCAGGAACAGTTCCTAACTAGTCTTTGCCAGGACACGAAGGACCAGTGGGTGCAGCTCCGTGACCTGCTCAGCCAGCCTGGACTTGGACTGTGGGGAACAGCACACACTCAGGCCCTCGGGGCAGACAGGCTCCAGCCAAGAAACACCCCCGTGACTCAAGCTGCGCGTCGAGAGCCAGGGTCCAACAACCAGGAGCGCACCTGCGAACCACCACCCCAACGGGACAGATAAAAAGTCGAACATGAGTAAAGCCAAGGTGTTGGGGTGTATTTCTTTTGAAATCTCTCAAATCTATATAAAAATAAGACGACCCACTCCAAACGTGTTGGTTCCCCTACACCATTAACCAACCTGACGTTTCCACCCAACCTGAGATCATTCTCCCTGGGCTCACCAAGTCAGCACAGTGTCCCAAAGAGGCCAGCTCTCAGGCCTCATGGACCGTCCCCAAGGAGCAACCTGGAGGTCCTTCTCACACAAGCAGTGTCGCCGTATCCTTGCACCCTTGCTGGAGGCTCCGCCCTCAGGCCTACACTCTCTCGTCACACCCCACTCAGCACATACCCGGCACCATCAACAACAACCGGCCACTCCTTCCTAGAAAATCTCACAGCAGGACTTCTCATAAACAAGCCTCCATGCCTAATGAAAACCCTTATTGCCATAACTCTCACATCAAAGCGCCACACCTCAACAAAAGGAAACCTCGAGCATTCCCCATTTTCTGCAATGAGGGAGTATAGAAAACTAAACATGCATGAACTGGGCCGTCCTGCACAGACGTACATGGCCCTCATGTGAAATGGCCCAAACCAGGAAAACATCCCACCCTTAACAACTGTATGGACGATGTATGCCGGGCCCCCAAAGTCTCTCTGACTTTCAGGTGTCAGGTAATGACCTCAAGGCAGAGTAGTGTCAACAGAAGAACACATATTACCAGGCAGGTCTGCCTTCTGAATAACACAAATGTGACCTGAAAGAAAAAAGGATCTCACAGGGTACTGGGGTGGCTCAGTCAGTTAAGCGTCTGCCTTCAGCCCAGGTCATAATCCTGGGGTGCTGGGACAGAGTCCCCCATCAGGCTCCCTGCTCGGCGAGGAGTCTGCTTCTCCCTCTGCCCCTCCCCCTCCCCTGTGCTTTCTCTCTTGCTTTCTTTCTCTCACTCAAATAAATAAAAATCTTTTTTTTTTAAATTTTTTATTTATTTGACAGGCAGAGATCACAAATAGGCAGAAAGGCAGGCAGAGAGAGGGGGGGAGGCAGGCTCCCTATTGAGCAGAGAGCCCGATGCGGGGCTCGATCCCAGGACCCTGAGATCACAACCTGAGCTCAAGGCAGAGGCTTAACCCACTGAGCCACCCAGGCGCCCTAAATAAAAATCTTTAAGAGAGAGAGAGAGATAAAGAAAAACTCTTTTCCCCTTGTAACGAGAACTCTTAGGACTTACTCTTAACAACCGTCGCCTCGATCATACAGCAGTGGTGGCTCTCTGGTCACCATGTTGTACATCACATCCTGAGTACTTTTTTTATCTTCTAACTTCAAGTTTGTGCCTTTTGACCACCTTCCCCCTCCTCTACTTTTTGCTTCTGGTAACCCCAAGTCTGATCTCTTTTTCTAGGAGTTTGTTGCTTTTAGATTCCACATTTAAGTGAGATCATACAGTATTTATCCTTCTCTGCCTGAGTTACTTCACTGAGCACAGTGTGTTCAAGGTCCATCCTTGGGACGCCTGGGTGGCTCAGTTGGTTAAGCGGCTGCCTTCGGCTCAGGTCATGATCCCAGCGTCCTGGGATCGCGTCCCACATCGGGCTCCTTGCTCGGCAGGGAGCCTGCTTCTCCCTCTGCCTCTGCCTGCCTCTCTGTCCGCCTGTGCTCGCTCTCTCTTTCTCTAATAAATAAATAAAATCTTTAAAAAAATTAAAAAAAAAAAAATCAAGGTCCATCCTTGCTGCCACAAACGGAAGATTTCTTCTCTTGCTTTACAGCGGAGTCGTGTTTCACCGTATATATACAATATACCCACATCTTTATCCGCTCACCTGCCGATGGGACACTCACACTGTCTGCCCGTCTGAGCTACACTGTAAATAACACTGCAATGCGTGTAGTGTGCAGATATCTTTTCGAGTTAGGATTTTCATTTTCTTTGGATGTATTCCTAGAAGTGGAATTGCTGGATCATATGGTAATTCTATTTTTATTTTTTGAGGATCCTCCATACACTGTTTTCCATAATGGCTGCACCAGTTAACATTCCCACCAGCAGTGCACAAGGGTTCCCTTTTGCCCCATCCGTGCCAATGTGTATTACCGCTTACGTTCTCCCTAGTGGCCATTTTAACAGATGTGCTGTCTAGAGATGCTGACCACTTTGCATGCGTCTGTGGCCTTCACAGACCTTCTTTGGAGAAATGTCTGTTCAGGTTCTTCGTGCACTTCTAAACTGCATTATTTGGGACTTTTTTTCTTTCGCTATTCAGTTGTATGAGTTCTTTATACTTTTTGGATATTAACCCTCATCAAATATACAGTTTGCAAATATTTTCTCCCTTCCCATAAGCTGTCCTTTCGTTTTGTTGATGGTTTCCTTTGTTGCGCATGAACTTCTTTATTAAAGAAAGCTCCATGAGACAAGAGAGAACACGAGAGACAACATGATGCCAACAACACATGAACATAACTCACTAACATCTGGAACACACTTGACCCTTCCTTACACTTTACAACGCAAGGAGTAATTTTTATTGCTTAATTAGATTGTAACATCTGAGACATAGGCCCATACAGGAATGAAAACTTAAAATCACTCATGCACCTGAAATCACAGCTCTCAAAAGTATCCCTGGACAAATAAACAAGAACGAGAACATGCCGGCTTCAGCTGGGGCGAGCAAGAGCCGTGACCCGAGAGACTCTCCGGAAGTCCTCTATCCCTTCCCCCACCCCAGCTGCGTCTGGCACAGTCATCAAACCCTGCAGCTCGCGACACCCGTAATTTATAAATCAACACCGCAGTGCTCTGTAACTTCTAAACGCAAAGACAGACCGAAGAGAAGAGGGAAGAGGAAAAAGAACCAGTGGCTGGGGACGCCTGGGTGGCTCAGTTGGTTAAGCGGCTGCCTTCGGCTCGGGTCATGATCCCAGCATCCTGGGATCGAGTCCCGCATCAGGCTGCTTGCTCGGCATGGAGCCTGCTTCTCACTCTGCCTCTGCCTGCCTCTCTGTCTGCCTGTGCTTGCTCTCTCTCTAACTAATAAATAAATAAAATCTTAAAAAAAAAAAAAAAAAAGAACCAGTGGCTGGATTAGCTCTGCGACAGTGTTAACGGATACCGAAATAGTCTCTCTCCGCCAAAGAGAGAAACAGCAGCTGTCCACCAGTGAAAAGGTAAAACGCAGTCGTGTTAAGGAGGCACCGGTGACAAGGGGACTTAGCGGAACTGTGGAGACAGAAAAGCAAACAGAAAGAAGTCAGTACACCACGCACACCCGCGCAGGCCACCCGGGGCCCCGAGGCAACTCCCGGTAGGAGCACCCACCCCGGGGCGCGGGCACGGCTGGGCTGTCCCCAACTCGGACTCCTGCCCTCCCTCTTTGCCTGCGTCCAGCACTGACCACTCGAGTCCTGAAGAAACACGAGCCAACAGAGAGCCACCCAGCCGAGGCCCGGCCCGCCCGCAGACGCGAGGCCACCGCTCCGGGAACGGCGCCGCACTCCAGCCGCGGGAAGCCCGCGTTCCGCCGGCCCGGAGGGACTCGGGGTACTTCCCACCGGGAACTGGGCTTGCCACAGGTTTAAACAGCACGTGCTTCTCACACGGAGCAGGTTTCCTCACAAGCATTCTTCCTTTCCTCAGGCCATAAGCCCGTGTGTGAAGTCCCTAACGCGAAGCACTGACCCGGCACCTACTGACGCGCGCTGGTCCGCGGAGACCCGAACAGACGCGAGTCCGGCCCGAGTCTGCCGAGCCGGGCGCGCCTGGCCCGCTCCGTGGGGGAGCCCGCGGCTCCTATCTCGGGGCCATTCGCGGTACGTCCAGGGTTGCAGCCCGAACACCCTGTGTAGAGATCACTTCAAGGAGAAAACAAAATCAGGGCACCTGAGAGGCTCAGTCGGTTAAGCACCTGACTTCGGCGCAGGTCACGATCTCAGGGTCCTGGAACGGAGCCCCCCACCCTGCTCCACGCTCAGCATGGAAACTGCTTCCCCTCCCCTTCTCCCCCGGCTCCTGCTCTCTTTCTCGCAAATAACACAACCTTTAAAAAATTTTAAAAATAGGGCGCCTGGGTGGCTCAGTGGGTTAAGCGGCTGCCTTCGGCTCAGGTCATGATCCCAGGGTCCTGGGATCGAGTCCCGCATCGGGCTCTCTGCTCGGCAAGGAGCCTGCTTCCTCCTCTCTCTCTGCCTGCCTCTCTGTCTACTTGTGATCTCTCTCTCTGTC
>ML105332.1:40083-82708 GCA_003697995.1 Taxidea taxus jeffersonii
TAGGTCATGATCCCAGGGTCCTGGGATCGAGTCCCGCATCGGGCTCTCTGCTCGGCAAGGAGCCTGCTTCCTCCTCTCTCTCTGCCTGCCTCTCTGTCTACTTGTGATCTCTCTCTCTGTCAAATAAATAAATAAAATCTTTAAAAAAAAAAATTTAAAAATAGGGACGCCTGGGTGGCTCAGTTGGGTAAGCGGCTGCCTTGGGCTCAGGTCATGATCCCAGGGTCCTGGGATCGCGTCCCACATCGGGCTCCTTGCTCGGCGGGGAGCCTGCTTCTCCCTCTGCCTCTGCCTGCCTCTCTGTCTGCCTGTGCTCGCCTCTGCGCTCTATCTGACAAATAAATAAATAAAATCTTTAAAAAAAAAAAGTTTATACAACTACGACCATGGCCCGCAGCGTATGCGGTCTTGACCAGACTGTCTCGGCCACGAGAGGGGCCGGCTCCTGGCCTCTGCCCGTCAGCCCGTCCCAGGAGAACAGGAGCACGCGGGTTTGTCACAGGCATCCCCGGCGGCACGCCTCGGCCCTCCTGCCTGTCCTGGCACAAGACCGCCCAGCACGTGGCCGCCGCCCTCCACCCGCTCTGAACCAACTCCCCCAGCTTCCCGCGTCTGTACAAACGCCACCGAGTCTTCACAGGGGGCTCGCACGCCCCCTGGAGAGCCCCCACCCCATTTCAAAGCTCTCTGGACCCTCGTACGGGTGTCTCGGACCACACCGCCCCCCCTGATGCCAGAGCCTCCCCCCTTGCCTAGGAGGCTGCCCCTCGCTGACCGGCCTTTCCCCTCAGGCTCCGCTCCCTGCGCGTCACTGCACAGGGGCTTTCCTGGGAGGGGCATTTCTGCTACTCATTTCAATTTAAGCTTCATTCCTACAACAAACCTCGTACCCATCATCCATTTCTAACCAGCTGTCTTACATTCTTCCCCGGAAAATGGTGCTCCTACTTTCCACAATAGTGCCCGCGGTGAGGACTCCCTTGAACCCGACCATGTGTCCAGAAGCAGAGGGCGCTGGGGTAAAGGACAAACGAGAAGCCACAAGGGTGACCTGGCCTTCACCCGCGTCCAGGAGCAGCAGCCCACTCCTCGACACCGTCCTTCCTTGCGTGGTGACATGCCCCAGGCGCACGACAAAGCCCCCTCCCGGCGCCACTGTGACCTCCATCCCGCCGGCCGCCGCTTCACACTCCAACACACCAGCCCCTGCCGCAGGTCATGGGACGCCCCTTCTCAGCAAGCCCAGCCTTACGCAACTGGAGTCCTGTCCGTTTTCCCAGCTTTGCCTGCCCCTGTTTTTTTCAAGGACTACGTGTTCCAACAGGTCTGCTGACATTCCCCCGTTACAGCCTACCTCCCCCTGCTTCCCAGTCTCTGACAGCCTCCCCCTGCTTCCGCACACTGCTATCTCACCGATTCTTCGAAAACGCTTCCTCCAGGACAGCTCCTAGACTTCGGACCCAGACACGCCTCCCCCCTGTACTCCTATCTCGTGCCACAGCCCCAAGTGCCTCTCTTCCTCCCCAACCTCGGGCAGGGCCATGTCTCGGGCCTCCTTGTGCATCGCACCACAGCCGGGCAGGGTGGCCAAGGACTAACAGTGACTAAACCAGAGTAATGTGGGAAAAGCTACGTTCATCTAGTCTTGGGGGACCCCTCCATAAACCAGGTGATTTGCTCCGGCTGCAAAAAGATCCAAGACTACTCTACTACACGGGAGTCCACGTTTGGAAAAGCAGTCTGAGAAACCAGAAGTCAGCTGGACACGGCTCTGTAACTGTGCCAAACGGGTAAATGGTCACAAAAACACAGAAACAAAGACTGTACTTTCCAAAACTGCCAAGGTTGTGAAAAACAAGGAAGGACCTGAGAAACTATCACAGACAGGAAGCGACTAAACAGACCTAACTATATAATGTGGGATCCTGGGCCTCAGAGCAAAAATGGGTGAAACCCAAACGAAGTCAGGGGTTTGGTTAAGAGTACCGTCCAGGGGCGGGGTGGCCCGGTCAGCTGGGCATCTGCCTTCAGCTCAGGTCACGCTCTCAGGGTTCTGGGATCCAACCTCGAGTCATCGGGCTGTCTGCTCAGCGGAGAGTCTGCTTCCCCCTCTGCCACTCCCCATTCTCTCTCTCTAATAAATTAAGTAAATAAAATCTTCAAAACAAACATAGGAATATACCAACGTGGACTTCTCAGCTTTGACCACCTCAGCAGTGGGACGTGAAACGTCACCATCCAGCAGCCTGGAGAAAGGACAGAATGCAACGCCTCCCGCTGATATTGCTACCACTTCTACAGAGATAACATTATTCCAAAAAAAAAAAAAGAAAAGAAAAGAAAAAAAAGGCAAAACCCCGTGCAGGGCATGTATTCTTACCACACTTACTAACTGCCCATTGAGGCCAGGCTGCACTGGCTGGACAAGTCAGTTCTGGGGAACCGAGGCAAAGCTCCAAAGCCGGCGGCACAACAACCGGACCCAAGCTCACCCGCTGTGACCACGTCCACGGACGTCCAGTGTGGCCGGCCAACCACGGCTCCCAAGGAGTCCCTAGCCTAATCCCTGGGCCTGTGGGCAGTTTAGGTCGCACAGCAGAGGGGAATCAAGGTTGCAGATGGAACTGAGCTCTCGGCAGCAGACAGGGAGCAGAGCCTGGGTTATCCCGGGGCCCCAAGTAATCACAAGCGTCCTCCAAAGTGGAAGAGGGAGGCAGAAGACAGGGCGGAAAGGAGAGGCCACACCGGAGGGCCAGAGATCCAACACCACTGGCTTTAAGGACGGAGAAAGGGGACACAGGCCAAGGAATGTGAAGAGCCCCAAAAAGACAAACGAGGCAAGGAAACCGAGTCTCCCCCCTGGAGCCCTCAGGAGGAACCCGCCTACCGACACCCTGGCTTTCGCCCGGGGAGATTCACGTCTTCTCATCAACAGAACCGTTAAGTGAGCGAGCTGCACTGCCGGACACCCCAAGCCTGTGGTCACTTGTTACAGCTGCAGAAAGTGAGCGGCAGCACCAACGCGCACACACGCACTTCTCCCCACTCCGAGCGCACGAGTCTTCGGACCCTGCACAGCCTCCGGTCACCGCTCCTACACGGCACAGCCCGACGCAGCACACCCTCCAGCACCTTCTGCCCCCACCCCCGGAGACAGCACAGCTGGGGGCTTCAAAGAAAACTATCAAGAAAAGGAAAAGGGGAAGGGGCGCCTGGGTGGCTCAGCTGGTTAAGCGGCTGCCTTCGGCTCAGGTCATGATCCCAGCGTCCTGGGATCGAGTCCCACATCGGGCTCCATGCTTGGCAGGGAGCCTGCTTCTCCCTCTGCCTCTGCCTGCCTCTCTGCCTGCCTGTGCTCGCTCTCTCCCCCTCTCTCTCTGACAAATAAATAAAATCTTTAAAAAAAAAAGAAAAGAAAAGGAAAAGGGGAGACTAGAGGTTAAATTCTAGGACAAAAATGTTCTCCCCGGGGCGCCTGGGTGGCTCAGTGGCTTAAGCCTCTGCCTTCGGCTCGGGTCATGATCTCAGGGTCCTGGGATTGAGCCCCGCATCGGGCTCTCTGCTCTGCGGGGAGCCTGCTTCCTCCTCTCTGCCTGCCTCTCTGCCTACTTGGGATCTCTGTCAAATAAATAAAGTCTTAAAAAAAAAAAAAAACTTTCTAACGCTTCACTGCGCCATCAGTCTTTCCTTGAAGGTCCTTCTTCAAAGCATCCCAACTGCTCGGCACAGCCTCTCTGCAGGCCAGGCGGGAGCACTTCGCTGAGGAGAAACAAAGTTCCCACAGGAACCTGTAAGGCTGCATCTGCTGAAAACCAAACTCTCAGTGAAAGCGCCTGTTACTTCTCCAAGCTTCAAACTAAAAGACAAAGGACACAACTCAAAGATTTCCCTTCTCAAGTGTTGGAGAAAACTTTTCCTACAAGAAAAAGTTCTGAGCGTTAGCGTATTTAATACATTACTCTCCACACCGAAACACGTCAGCTCGCAGATGAACTACTCTCAAGTAACGGACGCACCATGACGGGGATCCGAACCCTCTCCCTCCAGCGAAGAAGAGAGTCACAAAGTCTACACACTCCCTGAAGTCAGAACCCGCGGAGGGCTGTGGAGCCCGCGGGACACGGCAGGTTCTTGGCAGTTTCAGACCCCATAAGGCTGGGCTTTCTTTTTTACCACCCAAAAGGTGAGTTTGTCTGTTTGTTTGTTGTTAAAGCATCCTGCACATCCTCTAATTAGTCAGCCATTCTTGTAATTAAAAGAGAAAATTCCTTCAAGAGTGTTGCTTTGGGGTTTTTTTGTTGTTGCTTTTTATTTTTAACTTCCTGTTTTACAGGATGTAAAACCACATTTAGAAACATGGTCCATGCCAGCAAGGCTTCTCCTCTCAAGAGTACTAGGGTTCATCACTGCTTCTCTCACCTTCTCTATTTTAGCTAAGTTTACACAGAAGAGCCATAATGATTTCAAGTTGACATCATCACGCAGAATTAAGTGGACGTCTTCTCATTTTGCTAGCTACGAGTGCAGTGGGAAATAAAACAATCACAACTCTGGCCACAACCTTAAGAACCAAGCACCCTATGCAACTTCTCATGACTTAGAAATGGTCACTCTTGGGATGCCTGGGGGGCTCAGTTGGTTAAGCGGCTGCCTTCAGCTCAGGTCATGATCTCAGGGTCCTGGGATGGAGTCCCACATCGGGCTCCTTGCTCAGCGGGGAGCCTGCTTCTCTCTCTGCCTCTGTCTGCCTCTCTGCCTGCTTGTGCGCTCGCTCACTCTCTGACAAGTAAATAAATAAAATCTTTAAAAAAAAAAAGAGAGAAAGAAAGAAATGGTCACTCTTCCTGGACATTAGCATTCCCGCTCTGGCGCCAGCCAGCAGGAGAACGGGAGGTAGGGGGCACTTAATGCCTTGAGAAAAGAACTCTATGTGCTACATTTTAAGATTTTTTTATTTATTTGACAGAAAGATCACAAGTAGGCAAAGAGGCAGGCAGAGAGAGAGGAGGAAGCAGGCTCCCCGCAGAGCAGAGAGCCCCATGCGGGACTCGATCCCAGGACCCTGGGATCATGACCCGAGCGGAAGGCAGAGGCTTAAGCCACTGAGCCACCCAGGCGCCCCTATCTGCTACATTTTAGATGAAAACTAACCTCTGATATCACAAAGTTATTAAGCATTTACAAGTTAAATTTCAATTCCAGTCCTTCTAAAAGGTCCCATTTTACAGCGTTAAACAACTAATTGGAAGACAGGGATTTCATGAATTTGATGTAACCTTGACAAAAAATTTTGATCTAAGTGATCAAAAAATGTTTATGTTGAGAAGAGGCCAACATTTTTATAAAGTGAACCAATGCACACTCGTTTCTTTGCAAGTGGAAAAAGAGTGCCTACAGATTTTCAGGATAATATATAATTCACTGCCCAGATGCCAAGCGCAGAGCTGGCAACCTGGGTCTTGCCCCCAGCCAGCCAGTGAGGACACTGGAACTCCCATAAGCACCTCACCCGAGGCTGGGGGTGGGGCGCTCCAAGAGCCTCGGCCCCGCTGACAGTATTTCCAGTCCTTTCGGCCCCTGAAAACCTCAGCTGGAGTAACGGAACAGACTCCTTTTATTTTCACACTGAAAACGCACTTAACTCTTCAGTCACTGAACCAGCTTCAAAACTGTGGGATTGCTTAAGTTTTAGAATGGTGTCTAGATATTTCCAACCACAACCAACTGCCCTCACCCCTTACTACCTAAAAGGTTAAAACCACACATTCAACACAGTTATCCAAACCAAAATCTCAAGTCTCTATCACCCAAATTATACCCATAATTAGTCTTTTCAAAAGCAAACTTTTTGTCAATTACATAACATTACGGAAGAGGGGGGGTAAACACACAATTCCATTTGGGTGTATTTCCCTCCAAAGACATTACTTTTTTCTTCATTAAAATACTAAAACTAG
Source organism: Taxidea taxus jeffersonii (assembly GCA_003697995.1). NCBI lineage: Eukaryota > Metazoa > Chordata > Mammalia > Carnivora > Mustelidae > Taxidea > Taxidea taxus. The sequence goes on from ML105332.1 coordinate 46,041, forward strand.
GGGCACCTGGGTGGCTCAGCCGGTTAAGCACTCACCTCCTGATTTCAGCTCAGGTGGTGAGATCCAGCCCTCTTCCCACTCCCTGTTCAGCAGGAAGTCGGCTTGAGAGTCTTTCCCTCCGCCCCTCCCCACGCTTGAGGTCAAGGGTCTCTCTCTCTCAAAATAAAATCTCTTTTTAAAAATGCTAAAACTGGGGGCGCCTGGGTGGTTCAGTGGGTTAAAGCCTCTGCCTTCAGCTCAGGTCATGATCCTGGGGTCCTGGGATCGAGCCCCACATCGGGCTCTCTGCTTGTCAAGGAGCCTGCTTCCTCCTCTCTCTCTGCCTGCCTCTCTGCTTACTTGTGATCTCTGTCAAAAAAATAAGTAACCTTTAAAAAAAATAAATAAAAATAAAAATGCTAAAACTGGGCACCTGGGTGGCTCAGTGGGTTAAAGCCTCTGCCTTCAGCTCAGGTCATGATCCCAGGTCCTGGGATGGAGTCCCACATCGGGCTCTCTGCTCAGCAGGGAGCCTGTTTCCTTCTCTCTCTGCCTACTTGTGATCTCTGTCAAATAAATAAATAAAAATCTTTAAAAAACTTAAAAAATAAAAAATAAAAATGCTAAAACTATGGGGTGCCTGGGTGGCTCAGTGGGTTAAGCCTCTCGTTCGGCTCAGGTCATGATCTCCAGGACTTGGGATCGAGCCCCGCATCAGGCTCCCTGCTCAGCAGGGAGCCTGCTCCCTACTCTCTCTCTGCCTGCTTCTCTGCCTACTTATGATCTCTGTCAAATAAATAAAATCTAAAAAATAATATTTTTTTTAAGTTAAAAATGCTAAAACTAAAAAAATAAGATAAAAATGCTAAAACTGGGGTCAGAGGGATAGTAAGGGCCACCTCTATTCTGGAGAATTTATATTTGTACTGAAGCTATGGTCTCGAAGCTCAGGAACTTTTTTATTACAATAGCTTGGGAGGCTTTAAAAAAAAAATGCTCAAACTTTCCCAGTACTCCACTATCATACTAAACCACTGCTTATGTTACAAGGGGCCAGAAGGTGCCCAAAGTTCTAAATGAAATACAGCAGCGGTAAACTACACTCAGGAAGCCTTCACCTTGGCCCCAAAAGCAGCAGTCCTACTAGAATTGCTTCCAGAGGCTTTTTCCTTCACAAAGACAACTTTCCCATTAATTATTTTCCTTTATCTTCTGTCCTGTACCAATTGTAAAAGCCGTGTCCCACACCTTTACCTAAATTGTAAAGGAAAACTTATAATGAGAACAAATGGGAAAATGGCTGAAATCACATAGCATTAATCCTAGTCAATCAAATAAATGAAAGTTCATGATCCCAAATTTCTCCTTCCAAAATTACTCACTTTCTATATAAAGTCTTTAAACAATTCAACAGCTATTTCTTGAGCCAATTCCATGACTAATGTCATACCCTAGACCTGCCGGGAGTGATCAAAGAGACCATCCCTATTGTCATTAAGCATCCAGCCCTCTTTCACAGGGACAGATAAAAACCAGTTGTTACACATTTGATCAGTTAAGCTCTGTGTGGCTCACTGCTTGGGAGTGACGATTAAGAAGGCTAAGAGGAAGCATTTAACTAAGACCCAAAGGCTGAGAGGGAATTACCTTGTCGATTTGGAGGGGAGGCAATGATGGACAAGCAGCAGGACCCTGGCCCAGACAGAGGATCAGCATGTGTCGAGGCCACGAGAGAATAAGGCACATGTCCCAGTCTAGGAAATGGAAGGCCAATGTAGCCCGAGCGACAGGGGATCACAGAGGGGACTTGGCGGGGAGGAGGGGAATTATACAATCAGGTTAGGTTGTTAATAATCCTCGGGACCTTCCCATAAAAATAACAACCGTAGTTCTACTGTATATATAAAACACTACTTAAATAGAGTATTAAACGTGTAGGAGGAGCAGAGTTGCGCACAGACTAACAAAAACAGACATGGGAACACATAGCTCAGTCTGACTTAGCTTAAAAGATACCATGACTAAGATCCATCAAACAGAAAAAGAGCCACTTCTTAATAAAAATGTCTTCATCAGAATTAACAGGGTAGTTGTTAAAGTGGGTCATTAAGCCTTTCAGGCTTTCTACACTGATCAGCTCTAACTGCCTGAGTCCCAGAAGCTGAGGGCTGACACCCTCTCTCATACAGCTTTAAGATAAAACTGGAGAAGTCGAATTGCACAACAAAGTTTATGGAACAGGCCAAGCTCAGCCCCCACAGAGCAACAATGCACAGCAGCAACAGACTGACCCAGGGTGCAGTGGAACTAGCGATGTGCCCTCATTCTCACCTACTAACAAGCAGGTATCTTGCCATTAAAGAAAGCACATCCGTTTCGCTTACCATGCGAGGGATGAAGGAACTTACTACACAGGGTAATGCACAGATCAAAACACTTATTTTGGCAACAAATGCAGATTATGCTCTGAACCAGCATTTACTGACACTAATTATGTTATTTAATTGATAATGGGCTCACTGCCCATATGCAAAATAACTCTCTTGTTACAGTAGATAAAACATAACCTTACTACATTAAATGTACTTAAAAACCAAGGCACACAAAGCTTGTTGGAAAATCTTCTCAAATACAGATAGCACGGTTTAACTCTCTGTGCGAAGCTCTACTTGTCACTGATTCAACACTGTGATTACAGCTAACATGACAGTCACTAGTCCTAAGCAGCCCGTCTGGTTTGAGAGATGAAAGGCGCGGCCGGGGCAGTGTGATCAGCATGGCTGGTCCACAGCGGGGCTAGAGGGCACCCCACAGAGTGACGCCAGTGAGCGAGCGAGCAAACACAAAGTCGAACTGCAAATGCGGAACTCAAGGCTGTGGGACACCTCTCAACACAAACTTCTGGTAAATGTTATCTGTTTTTTTCCCACAGTTAAAAAAAATACTTAGAATTTTAAAACCTGTGAAAGTTTCACATTTGGATCAAATTTAGCAATATTTTGGGGCAGCTTTTTAACCAACGCAAGGCACCGGCCCAAAACACAAAAAAATGTCATAGTTACTTGGTCTTTGTTTCCTCCCATCCCATTCAGGAGGGCCGGCCTATCCAATGAGATCCTGCTCCCCAGCACAAAACTACGGAAAGAAAGAACAACAGCTGAATGGAGGGTGGGGGGGGGGGGAGGAAGCACCAAAATAGGGATCCAATTCAAGGATCACAATCAGAGTTGAGCAAGATGTTTTTCCTTTTCTTTTTTTAACTACAGTTTCAAAGTAATATCACAGTACTTGTGCAATCAGTCTCAAAAGACACAAAACAGAACAAGCCTTCCAGGACAGCAACATTCAGTAGGAGAAATCGAGGTCCCAAAGGCATCCAATCAACAGTGTCAGGGTCTCTGATTTAGAACTATTCAAGTTATGCCATTGACTGGGTCTGCACACACCCAAAATAGCCGCCGTGTCAATGGCGCTTTTTCCACCAGCAATATCCCGTTACACCGTTTTTGCTGAATGCCTCTCATCAATCCCCACACGTACCAAAATATTCTAAGTCTGCGATTCAACAACTGTGCGCACTTCTCACTCCTCGGGGGAATGGAGTGTTAAGGGTACGGCTCACATCACGTTAAAAACTCTCACCTTACAAAAAAAGACTTAAATTTAGTTTTTCGACTGGGAAATGGGCAAAACCATCCTGTTCTCGCCCAGGCACGTACAACTCCCTGTAACCTGTGGAAACCACGACCCCGACGCGTGCGGCCTCTTAACTGCTGGAGACAAAGTGGTTTTCAAACACAGGCCCCCTCAGGCCAGCTCAGCCTCCCAAAGCCCCTTCCAAAAAGCCCCGGGGGCTGGGGCACGAGCCGGGCTCTCCCCACGGACCAGAGAGGCGAAACCTTGCGGGGGCGCGCGGGAAAGAGCGGCTCAGGCAGACGAGACCTCCCCACCGCCACCGGAGGCCGGGCCGAGCGCGCCCCGCTCTCCGAGGGGCTGAATCCGGGCGGCAGGGCCAACCCCACACGCGCACACGCGCCCTCACGCCCTCACTCGCCGCTACCGCCCCGCCGGGGGATGATGAAACGAGGAGCGGAAATTAACATTTCAGGCAACGTCTCACATTGTTCCTGGAGGCCACGGGCTGCTGTTGCAGCCGCCGCCGCCGCCTCCCGCCCCCCCGCCCCCGAGACGACACCCCCGCGCCGCTGCCCCGCATTCCTGCCCCCGGCGGGCCTCCGCGCGCCCCCGGCGCCCCCGCGCTCCGCTCGCCACTGCGCCTCGCCCGCCCCTCCGCTCGCAGCCCGGGGCCGCCCGCTCCCGTTTCAAAACAGCGATAATAATAGGGACGCCGGGAATAACAACTCCAACCGACACCGCCGCGGCGCCCCTCCCTCGGGTCGGAGGTCGGCGCGCCCGCTCCCCAGGCGCCCGGGCCCCCGCCCGGCCCCCGCCGCTGCCCCGAGCCCCCCACGCCCCCAGGCCCTCCCTCGGCCCCTCGCCGCTGCCCCGGGCCGCCCAGGCCCTCCCGGAGCCCCGGCCGGCCCCTCACCGATGCCGAGGGGCCAGGCAGGCCCAGCCGGAGCCCCCGAGCCCCTCACGGCTGTCCGGGCCCCGACGCCCAGCCGGAGCCCCCCGTCCGTCCCTCCACGGCTGCCCCTGGCCCCGAGGCCCCCCCGGAGCCCCCCCCCCGCCCCCGCCCGCGGCGGCTCTCACCGGCTCCCGGCGGCACGGCTCCGCGGGCTCAGCGGTGGCGCGCGGGCGAGGCCATGCAGCCCCGGCCCGTCTCCCGGCCTGAGCGGGAAGGCGGCGGCGGCGGCGGGCTCCGAGCGCCGGCGAAGCGGCGAGGCCGGCGGGAGGCGAGCCCGCCCCTCGGGCGCGGCCAGGCTCGGGCGGCGCCGCGGCGGCGCGGGCGCTCACTGAGGGGACGTCGGGCCGCGCGCTCGGCGGCGGCGCCTCCCCGCCTGGGGCCCTCGCTCCATCGCGCTCCGGCTCGGCGGCCTCTGGCTCCGGGACCCGGCGGCGGCTGCGGCGGGCGCCGGCCGCATGAGACGCCGCCGCCCATTGGCCCGCCGTATCCGCCTCCGCCATTGGCCCGCTGCGGCCGGGCACAGGACTGCGCACGTCACGGCGTCGGGGAGGAAGTGCGCCGGCGGGGGCGAAGGGGCGGCGGCGAGAGGGACAGCTGCGGTTACACGCCCGGGGCGGGACCAGAAGGACGTCCCGAGACGGATTGGCCAAGGTCGTGCGTCCAGGCGCACGGCACGCGAGGGTAACGAGCAGCCCGATTGGCTGCTTGCGTCGCGGAGGGGGCGGGTCTTTCGCCCTCAGAAGAGCAGATCCCGGAAGCGCCGAGGGAGACGCTCGCTAGCCGGGGGCTGGGGTCCCCTGAGCTGGAGGGCGAGGTGTCGGCGGTAGGGCTGCGTCGCCGGCGCCGGGGTCCTGGAGCCCGGTCCCGCCTGGAGGCGGCCTCTGCGGGCGGAGCGTCTTCGCGCTCGCGCACCCTCCGATGCGTGCGGGGAGTGCGGGCAGCGTGCGCAGCCCGGGGCGCGGGGCGTGGACCGCAGCCGGCGGCCTCCCGCGCTCCCCCGGGCAGCCGAACGTGGCTCTTCCGTCCTCGGCCGGTCCGCTCCCCGGGTGGGCCGGGCACGCGGCGGGGCAGCCAGCCCGCGCCGTGATGACCCGAGGGGCCCCGCCTCGGCGCACGGGGTGCCCGGAGCCGCGCTCCGCCTGCGCGCGAGGGAGGGATCGGCGTTTCCTGTCCGGTCCCCGACCGGGTGGCCCTGGGGCAAGCCTGGAAGACCCGCGCCCTGGCCGGGCTGGCAGCTTGGCGGGGGCTTTTCCGACCTGGGGGGAGCGGGGACGCGCGACCAGCGGGGCCCGTGAGTGAGCGCGCGCTGGGAAGGTGCGGGGGCGGGCAAGGTTGGGCGGCTTAGCCCGCCGTCCCGAAGCGGTTGTCGCCGCGACCGAACCGTGGGGTCGAGGCCTGGGAGCTCCGAGGGCAGAGCGGCGAGGAGCCGGCACCGGGCCGGAGCACGGCGCGGTCGGGGGGCCGCGCGGGGACGCACTTGGCAGGGACGAGTAGGGCGTCGGGGAAGCGCGTGCGGTGCAAACCGGGGCGCGGCTCGAGCGGCTGCGGGGAGGCGGCGCTAGGCCTGCGGTCCGTCGCTTCTAGCCCGGTGGGGCCGCGTCCCAAGTCCCGTGTGCCCGGAAGATGAGCTGGAAGGCTGCAAGGGCAAGACCCCTAAGTACGCTTTCCGTATGTATTACACGGGGACCCTATTTTGGGTAAGGGCGTCTAATAAAGTATACTGTGAGAACCAGCCTCATCTCAGTGTCTGATTATTGCTCCTAGGAAATGTTCTTTCGGACTTTATGTACTTACTTGAGAGGAAGAGAGCACAAGTGGGGAAGGCAGAGGGAGCAGCAGGCTCCCCACTGAGGAAGCCCAGGGCGGGGCTCCATCCCAGCACCCTGGGACCCTGACCGAGCTGAAGGCAGACGCTTCCCTCACCGAGCCCCCCGCCCCGCCGGGCGCCCCACTACTAGGAAATTTTAAAGGACACCCTGGCTGCTTTGCAGGTTCTCTTCGACAGCCCTGGGCAAAGGGCGACCTACCTGATGTGCTTAAACTGGAGAGAGAGCAGCATTCAGTACATGTTGAAGGCTTGTAAGTGCCCACCGCGTTTTCAGCACTGTCTGAAGACCTGTCCTAAGTCCGGGCAGAGGAGGGGTGCTGTTTTATGCAAGTTAGTTGGTGAAGAACTCAGATATGATGACCTTTGAGGAGAACCACAGAGTAGAGAAGCAAGGTATGATTGAGGGAAGAGTACCCCAGACGGGGTAAGAATGCGCCCCACAAGCAGAGAACAAAGTCCAAGCAAAGAAGATGGGTCCTGACTTGGAGTGGGGATTTCACCCTGAGTGCAAAGATCAGCCTCTGTACGATTGCAGGGCCACGAATCATGCACGACCTGACCTACCCTTCTAGGATCTCTCTGGAGATGGCCAGAGCACAGAGAAAGGCGTGTGGGGTAGCAATGCCATACAGACTCATGAGACTGTTGGATCTGGGATGTTTTGAAGATGGAATTGGCAAGATTCTGTGGGCTGTAAGAGAAACAAAGGTCCAGGATGAAGTCGACACTGGCTTGGAGGTCTCCAGCAGAGGTAGAGGTTTGGGCTGAGAAGCTGGGAGTTTAGTCTTGTACAGTTAAGTGCTAGATACTTGGGTCTCCATGTGGATGACAGGCAGATGGTGGGGAAGGGGACAACAACAGAGAGCCAAGAGGTAGATAGGGGCAGGTGAGGCCTCAAAGGCACACGATAAATTATCTTCAGCCTGCAAGCGGCACCTGCCAGTAAAGGGCTTTAATCAGGCTCAGGAGCAGAGTTTTGTTTTGTTCTGTTTTGTTTTTAAGATTGTATGTATTTGGGACACCTGAGTGCTCCCTCTGCCTGCAGATCCCCCTGCTTGTGCTTCCTCTCTCTTGCTCTTGCTCTCTATCTTTTAATAGAAGATTTTAGGGGTGCCTGGGTGGCTCAGTGGGTTAAAGCCTCTGCCTTCGGCTCAGGTCATGATCCCAGGGTCCTGGGATTGAGCCCCGCTTCGGGCTCTCTGCTCAGCGGGGAGCCTGCTTCCTCCTCTGTCTCTCTTTTTGCCTGCCTCTCTGCCTACTTGTGATCTCTGTCAAATTAAAAAAAAAAAAAATCTTTAAAAAAATAAAAATAATAAGGGCACCTGGGTGGCTCAGTCGTTGGGCATCTGCCTTCAGCTTGGGTCATGATCCCAGTCCTGTGATCGAGCCCTGCATCCGGGAAGCCTGCTTCTCCCTCTCCCACTCCCCCTGCTTCTGTTCCCTCTCTCACTGTGTGTCTGTCGAATAAATAAAAATCTTTTAAATAATAATGATAATATTTGAGAGAGCACAGGAGCAGAGGGAGAGGGGGAGCAGATTCTCCACTGAGCAGGGAGCCCTATACGGAGCTTGATCCTAGGACCCTGATCATGACCTGAGAGCCGAAGACAGATGCCCCACCAATGGAGACCCCCAGGTTCCCCCAGAATCCTGTTTTCAAACATCGTGAGGGTAAGCCCATGATGAGAGGCCTGGCCAAGAGCGGCTGCCATAGTTGCAGAGGAAGCAGACAGGAAGGGGGCTGGGGAAGTGGTGAAGATGGCAGAGAGGGAGAGCAGGGGCAGGTAACAAACAGCATTTAGGAACCTGGGGGGCCTGAAGGAGGGTGCCAAACAGCTCACGGTGCCACACCTTCCAGGAAACTATAAATTTTTACGAGACGTTCCAAGAGAAGCAATTTGGCAAACACGTGGCCAAAGAAAATAGCTCAGGTCTACCAATGCCTCATCCTGATCCCCACATGGTAGTTCTCCAGAGCTTTCCGGGGAAGCCTGTTTTCCTTAACGCAGTTACCTAGACCCACTGGGAGTTTCTGATTCAGGAAACCAAGTTCCTGCCAAAAGCAGTTATGTTGCAGTATGTCTGAGTTCCCCCAGAACCAAAAGGAGTTAATTGTTGATTAAACACAAGCCGTATGTGGCTGCAGAAAACTCCAGTCCCGGGTGATGGTGGGTGCCCTCCCAGAGACTCGATGTGTGCTACTTTGTTTTGCTCCGAAGCCAAGGTCCTCAAAGGGACTCTCCAAGCTCCCCTGGACACCCGTGCCCTCCCCCGATGTTGTGGCCTGAGAGAGTGATGGGACACAGGTGGGAGGTCAATGCCAGAGGTCACTGCTGAAGGGGAGGTGGGCTCAGCCACCTTGCTTGCCTTCTACTTCCTTTTCTCTACAAGTGGCAGAAGTGGCCAGAGCTGGCCCACATTCAGACACCTCCCTTCTGTCTGTTTCCCCATGACCATGGGGTAAGAACCACCATCTGGGTTTGGGCGAAGCCCAGGTCACCAGCATCCTTCACATTAGAATTTGGAACCCAAGCTGGCTTCACAATAAATTATTACACGCGTTGCTGTCCGGTTACCAGAGCTCTGTGAGGCATTGCCCTTCTAACCCTCAAGGGGAGGAGGGACTGGTGTAAAGCGTATGATTCAGATGTTTCTGGGACCCCGCACCCCAGGACCACCAAAGCTACCCCATAATTTTTAAACTCTGTACCCAGTACTTTTTCTGCAGCCTACCAGGTTGTTTTGTTTCTTAAAGATTTTATCTATTTTTTTAATCATGTGTGCACTCATGCGAGGGGGGGCGAGGGTCAGGGGGAGAGAATCCCCAGGAGGACTCCCCACTGAGTGCAGAGCCCACCTAGGCAGATCCCACCACCCATGAGTTCATGACCTGAGCAGAAACCAAGAGTCCCTCACTCAACCAGCTGAGCCACCCAGGCACCCCTAGCCCATCAGTTCCACGTAATTTTAAAATCTAAATATATGAACTATTCTTTTCTTCAATCAATTTCTCAGAAATCCAGCTAGAAGGGTTGAGAGTAAAAAAATAAGTATTCCGAGGATTTCTTCCCTGGTGAGGGTGTCATAATATTGCATAATGTGTTTTATGTAATGCATGTCAGCTTGCGGAAAGCAAGGAGCTTATTCCGCTGGGAGAAGGACTGTGTTCTCAACAGATGCTGGGGTGCCTGCCGGGTGCCGGATGGTGTCACAGCAGGGGCACAAGACGACTCTCTCCCACACTCCTGGCCCAGACCAGGCGGAAAAGGCCGTCCTGCAGTTGTGCAGCTGGCCTGACATTCCAGAAGCTTCAGTGGGTGGCCATGGTCCGACGGTGAGAGACACCCATCTGCAGCCCCTCCCCTGGGTTTGGGAAGGAGTCACAGATTTACCGCCACAGAGGCTCTGCCCTTCCCAGTCCCCGTCAAGGAGTCACTGGGAATACAGCTGAGCTCTCCTGGGGCGACAAGCCTCTGGCCCTGGCTGGCCCTGGGAGTATCCACAGTGCTTATTACCCAGGATGGTCGATTCAGAACCTTTCAAATGCTGAATCCTGTGAAGATTGAATAACGAATTCCCCAAATTGTCCCCAGAGACTTCAAGATGTCTTTTTTTTTTTTTTAGATTTTATTTACTTATTTATTTATTTGACAGAGAGAGACACAGTGAGAGAGGGAACGCAAGCAGGGGGAGTAGGAGAGGGAGAAGCAGGCTTCCGGCTGAGCAGGGCTCAATCCCAGGACCCTGACACCATGACCTGAGCTGAAGGCAGACGCTTAACGGCCGAGCCACCCAGGCGCCCCCAGACTGCAAGACATCAAGCCAAAGAGAAGCTCACAAAGAATAATCTTGAATCTAATCTGAATTCCCATTTTTTTAAAGTGTGGGGTTTTTTGTTGTTGTTGTTTTATTTGTTTAAGTAATTTCTTTTTTTTTAAGACTTTATTTATTTATATGACAGACAGAGATCACAAGCAGGCAGAGAGGCAAGAGAGAGGAAGGGAAGCAGGAGCAGAGAGCCTGATGCGGGGCTCTAAGTAATTTCTATACCCAAGGTGGGGCTCGAACTTACAACCCCAACATCAAGAATCACATGCTCTGCCACATGGGCCAGCCAGATGCCCTTATGTTTCCTGTTTAAATTAATAGAATTCACATAGCTTTTTTCTTTTTTAAGATTTACTTATTTATTTCAAAAAGAGGGAGTGTAGCGGCAGGAGGAGGGAGAGAGAAAGAGAACCTGGAAGCAGCCGCCCTGCTGAGCTGGGAGTCTTACTCCCTCGAGGCTCAACCCCAGGACCAGGACCAGGACCTGAGTCCAAAGCAAAGCCGAGTCGGACACTTAACTGACCGAGCCACCCAGGTGCCCCAAACTCACATATCTTTGATAAAAATAATTCTAGTGACACTAGAATTGCCATGATTGAGACCATGGTTTCACCAAGTGTGGTCCAGGAACCCCAGCGTCCCCCAAGACCCTTTGTGGGGGTCAGCAAAGGTCTGGCAGTTTGGAGGCTACGACAGCAGGCTGTTGACAAAGGTAACTGTTCTCAGGGTGATAGAGGGCCCTGGGGGCTGGAAGATGGAGTTAGATGTCCCTAGACCGGTGGGAAGGTGTTCGTGTTCAACCAGGAGCAAGGGAGAGAGCAGGGTCCTGTTGTGTAGGACTGCGCAGAGTGTAGGGAAATGGTGGAAGCAGTGGCCCGAGACACACGTGCAACAGGCCTGAGTAGCCTGGGAGCGCACCGATGGCTGCCAGAGCGGGCCCTTTACGCACCTGCCTGGTGGCGAAGCAGAGACCTCTGGAAATGGGTTTGCTGTGGGGGATGCCCTGGCCCAGGTCCAGGCCGCAGGAACCCCAGGAACCTCCGATGTCAGTGACTCAGCACTTTCCTGGAGTGGGCAGGCTGGGAATGTGCACTCCCGCTCCCTGCCTCACCACCTCTGGGCAGAGACCGTGTTCTATGGGTGCACAAACCTTTCAGAACACGGTTACGCAGTGCTGGGGACAGAACAGAGATGTTCAGTACTACAGGAATTAGTAAGTTGTGTCATGGAAACTTAGCTTTCCAACTTTAAAAGATCTTCAGAGAACAAAAGGATATATGTCATCTGAGTTAAATAAAGGAATGCTATAGGGCTGCTCCTGGTTTCATGCTGAATGTTGCGAGTCACCTTCCCACGCCTATGTCCCCCAGACCTCCCAGACTAACACTTCAGTCCCTCTCCTCTGCCCAGAGATGGACTGTAAACATCGTCTGTGGGCTCTGTTTCATTTTGTTTGCTCTGTTTATGAAACTGTAAGCTCGTATCGGAGGGCCTTAGGGCCCAAGCCACAAGTAAACTGTCAAACAAAAATAAACATACAACAGCAGGGCGGAGACATGGTCCAGCCCAAACTGCACGCTTGATTCGAGGCCAGTATAAAACCAAAGCCCCTTCTCTCTCCAGATAATCTCCCACTCGGCTGGTCAGCTCGGACATGTCCTCCAGCCAGGGCTGGCAGTGACCTCCAGCAACACAGGACCCCCTGTGGGAAACGGCTAAGCAAACCCCAGGGAGGTCCTGGCGCCTGGCCTCGACCTGCTGGCTAGTGTCTGTGTATCCAAGCGCTGTCGGGGGCCGGGGGGACTTACAGGAGCCCTGGTTCAAGCCGTCCGTCGAAGCGGTCACCTTGTCCTCTGTCAGACCAACCTGTCAGTTACAGTGAGAAGGACCAGCTCCCAAAACTGTTCCTCTCACACCTGCTCCTGGCGGGGCCTGTCCCCGTCTCAGCCCTCATCTGACCGGGGGCAGTCATGTGTTGCCCATCCCGGGATCAGCCGGCCACCAAGGTAAACCTGAAGCCCCCGCAAGCTGCCCCATGCCTCTGGGTAACCAGCCCCCTCAGCCGGTCCCAGCAAGCCAAGCCCACCACCCGGCTCGGGCTGTTGCAGGCCTTGCCCTTCCCCGCCCCACCTCTAGCAGAAAGGATGCTTAGAGCAGAGACCAATCAGTCTTGAGCTCAAAGCCCTCCAACAGGCCCCTCCACCTGGAGCACGAAGGCAAGGGATGGGGCCCAGCCCATACACTCTTGCCCCCCCACCCCAGCCTGGGCTCCCCTTGCCTCCGTAGCCACTTCGAGCCCCCTCACATACCACACCATGTGCTCTGCTGCTTTGGTTCTCTTGTTCCTCATTGGAATGGAAGCTCATTGAGGTCAAGTGTCTGCTCACTGTGTCCCCAGCACCTAGGGCATGGCCACAGAGCAAGTGTCTGTTAAGGAAAGTGTCATTTTATCCCATAAAAATCTACTTTCTTCTCCAGTTCTTTCCTTTCTTGCAACTCTTTGAGGGCCTTTCTCCAATCCCCCCGAAAACACCCTCAGAAACCGTCCCCACCTGCCCCTTTTACCTCTCCTCCCCTCTTTCCATCATCTTGACTTTGGGACCAGTAACAGCTCTGGGGGGCTTTCCCCATCCTTCCGAATCTCTCCTCCTTTCTTTTGACCTCTTTTTGTCCTTTCTCTTTTTGTTCTGCATTACAGAACACCCAGGAACGAGCTAGCAAGCTCTCAGAACAGGGAGTTGAAGTTCTGAGTAAACAAAAGCAAGGTGTTTCTGTAGCAGGCTGGCAGGGAACGCAGAGATGTCTGGGAACGTTTCCTTGCCACTGTGTCTCACTCCTACTCCACTGCGGCTGTCCAAAATCAACGTCGTTCACACAGTTTCTATAGAAGTCCGCCCACCACTGATTCACTGGACACCATTAATAGCCGTAGACCTCTAGGATCTAGGCCCAGCCAGCTGGTGAATACTCAGTGCCTTCACTGAAGGGCACAGAGGACTTTGTGGGGACAGCGTGCCCCATCCAGCCCCAAGAAATGGACCCACTCTGCTGACGATGGCTGCCTGTGGGTCACAGAGTGAAGATATGGAGTGGAGATGGCGGTCTGATCACCGTCCAGATCCCAGAGACAAGCGAGCAGCGGATCCTGTTCGCTCTGCCGCACAATCAGCGGACAGTTGTCTGGTGGGCTGTGCACAAACCGTGACCGCCTTCTAACCTTCACATATCTTATCTTTTACCTAAAAGTAACCCCTGAGGCCAGGGAGATAGCAAGCTAGTAACTTCCAGGAATAGGCTATAAACTGTGACATCCAGACATGGTCCCTCTTTTCTGGTAGCTGAACCCAGGCAAGGCTTCTGGACCCACACTGAGGGGTTAAGGAGGGACCCCAAGAGCTCGGGTGGCCAGTGATGACTCCCCGGTAGCTACTGAACCTGGACAGGCACCCCAGCTTGGCCCAACTGTGGTCAGCAGGCTCCAAGGAGACCCTTGATGCCCCTGCCCGGGGAGAGTGCCCCCACACTTCGGGCTCTCCCTGCCAAACGGGGCCACGTCATGTGAGCAGCCCCACGGAGATGCCCAGTGGTGAGGAGCTGAGGCCTCCTGCCAACAGCCAGGCAAAGGCATTAGCTTGGAAACCCAGCCTCTAGCCCCTCTAGCACCAGGAGAGCTTCAGACGACCGCAGCCCTGGCCATCGACGGGACCGCACCCTTGTGGAACACTGAGCCTGACCCACCTGGTCAACCACACCCAGCTTCCCGATCCTCAGAAAACTGTGACACAATGAGCGTTGTTTTAACTTGCCAAGTGTTAGGGTCTTTGTGCCATATCAACCGGTAGTAGATACCGTCAACAGAACAGATTAGATGAATAACCTGGTGTGTGCTCTCCACTGCTCCAGGAGTTAATGGAGGAGAGTTAGGGTGGAGAGGAAGCAATCCCTGCACTTTTGGGGCGCCCCCTGGACATCAGTCCAAAATCTCACACCTAGCCATCTTGAGAAACAGGGAGGTTGCAGAGAGTCACACATACACATCTCTGTACAGGCCAATGGACTTTTCATCCTTTCAAGAACAAAATCTATGACTGCCAAATCCCATACGCACAACTAAAGCCCAGCCAATAAGCGAAGAAGAAACCATTGCTGAAGGAAGGTCTCTGGTTCAGAAACAAAATTTACCAAAACTCAAAGAAATGAGTTTATTCCGACGTTCTACCAGGGAGAGCATCTTACAGAAGACATGCTAACATGAGCCACACAGCGTTGTGGAACGAGCCATCCCAGGCTCTGGGCCTCTGGGTGAGCTGAGCAGCAGTTGCGGGGACCAGCCGCCCAAGGGCTTCGGAGGCCAGGCTAAGTGTGGAAGCAGCCGCGCTTCGAGAAAGAAGAAAAGTTCAACGGTTGCTGCCAACCTGCTCGACTTGGGAAGAAGCAAATAATTATTAATTATATTAGTAGGAAGCCTAAATATGAAAAGCAAAAATGGCCCGAAAGGTCAACTCCTGTCTCAAATTCACAGACAAGGAGAACTTATCAGGAGCAGCGTGCCTACATCGGAATTCGGGCGCCCAGGACCCCCATGAGCCAAGGAGCAGGGAGGAGTTCCAGCGGCGGGAGCGGGCAGCTGTCTTCCCTGCTCCCCGCCTTCCCCTGGCACGGGCTCCTGAGGTTGGCTGAGCCCACCCACACCTGCTGCCAGGGTGTGAATGCAGACGGACCTGGGAGGTGCCAGACTCGCACCTGGAGTTCACACACGGATTGCCTCAGGTGTCCAAGGGGAGCCACGCTGAGCCGTCGGGTGTGTGCCAAGTTCAGAGAGCCGGGGAAGGACAAATGAGCCAACAGAGTCAGAACTACAGAAAGAACAAAGCTAGCCTGTGAAGGAAGGCCTGAGAGCCCAGGAAGCTCCCGTGAGCCAGCTTCCCGAGGCCTCATCTTTCCAGGGTCCAGGGTGTGGCACCTGGAGGCTTAAACTAGAGCCCCAGGGCCCGGGCGGGACTGAAGCCCGGCCGGCACAGAGTCACCTGGGGTCGTGGACACAGCCAGCCTCCTGAGCGACACATCCGCACTGTGTTCTCCCATAGTCTCTTTCACCTCCACATCCCAAGAATGCACTCCTGGGTAGAAGGGACTGCCCGGGCATGGGCTGTTTTCCTGCACTTCGACTGTATTTTATCCTTACGACAACCCCGTGGGAAACCCAGGGCCGCTATTAGCCTCACTTTGCAGGTAATTATTATCCCCATTTTAATGATGTGAAGATTGAGGCTTGGAGAAGGCAGCAACTTGCTCAAGGTCATAGGCTGAGGACAGAAGCCAGTGTTGTTCCGCAGGAGGCCGGCCTCTAGCTGTGCCCCCGCACTGCTTCCCACGGAGCGGCCAGGCGGAGAAGTCGGACCACAGTAACAACTCCACTTCAGGCAGTGTCAGTCGGAGTGTACCTTACCCTCCTCCCAAGCACCTTCAAATTTCTCAGAGGCTTTGAGTCACAACCTCTCTGGACTGGGTGATTAGGGAACAGGGGTGAGGGCGTGGGGCTTGGTCACTTCCCATCAGGGCACATTGCACAAGCCTCGTTAAGGTATGAGAAAGTGCTGTCTTGGGAGCTGCAGTCCTGGGACTGGTCTGGGCAGAGCAAGGCAGCGAGTGGGTGGGGCAGTTTGGGGGCAGCCGAGAGGAAAGACTGGTGGTGAAAGCAGGTGGCGAGAGGACCGGAGAGGCAAAGAAGGACCGTGGGCTCAGCGGAGTGAACCGTGGGCAGCCCCTCACACAGCCCTGGGCCCAGGGGCGGCTCTCTCTTCAGAGAGCCCTGCAGAAGCGCCCGGTGCTGGAGATCTGAGCACCCGCCATCAGGACACTCAAGGTGAAAGATGACCCCACACCGTCCTCGTTGCAGCAGGGAGGGAGGGAAGCCTACCCAAACCACATTACTGTTCTCACACCTGAGGAGTCATGGTGGGGAGCAGGCCCAGAAACCAGTTGGACCAGCTCCGAGACTGGGCGTCACTTCTCAGCAGCCAAGTCAGACGGGTTCATTTTTGACTGCTTCCTCATCTGTAAAATAGTGGACCAGACTTGAGAATAGAAGAGTGCCTGGTATGGGAGCCCGGGGGGACTCGGTCTGCTCAGGGTGGGCCTTGGGCTCCGGTCCCATCTCAGGGTCCTGGGATCCAGCCTGTCGGGCTCCCTGCCCCAGCCAGAGTCTAATTCTTCCTCCCCCCCCCCGCCCCCCATAAAATCTTGAAACACAAAGGGAGCGTCTGGTATGGACCAGGCACCAGTTAACACTATCTCTTGTGGGAGAGGGGGGAAGGGTGCCTGGGGGGCCTCAGGTCACGATATCGGGGTCCTGGGGTCCGTCCCAGGACTTCCTCCCTGCTCTGCAGGAAGCCTGCTTCTCCCTCCCCCTCCGGCCTTCCACCTGCTTGTGCTCTACCAGCACTCAGCGGCCTCCAAGCTGACCACTGAGGCGCTGGGAGCAGAGGCGGCCGGGGCAGGGGGCTGCCTGCGGGCAGGGACAAACCGCCTCGGGGCCCTGACGCGATGACCCGCGCCGGGGACGACTTCCAACACCGCTGCGCCCCCAGCGGAAAGTCACCAGTTAGGAGGGAAGGAGACCCCGCAGGACGAGGATCTGCCTGCGCTGAGCCAGGAGCCAAGTGCAAGGCCTACAACCCGGAGACAGGGCAGACGGGCGGGGGCCCCGCGTGGGGGTCGCGGTCCGAGTCCGGGTCCCGGTGGGGGTGGGGGTTCGAGGCCGGGTCCGAAGGCCGCTCTCTGGGCGCGGTTCCCTCCGACTCCTTCGCTTCGCCCCGTAACCCCGGGACCCCACGGTCCCCCCCAGCAGTAGCGCCCGGGGACGGCGTGGCCGCGGCACGCAGCCTGGCGCGGAGTCCCGACACCCTCTCTCCCGGGCTGTACTCGCGGCGCTCCGCACCCGGCGGCACCTAAGCCACCGCTAGGGAACGCCAGGGCTGCCGGGGGCGCCGGGGACGTGGGGAACCCGCCCCGGAAGCCGCCACCGCGCAGAAGGCCCCGGGCCTCGCCCACCGCGCAGGCGCCCCCGGCCTCGCCCACCGCGCAGGCGCCCCACGGACTCGCCCACCGCGCAGGCGCAGCTCCCGGCCCAACATGGCGGCCGCACTGCTGCTGCTGCGATCTCTCTGCCCCGGCCCGGGCGCGGGGTCCGCGGCACTGCGGGGCAGCTGCTCGCACTGGAGCCTCGCTGCCGGGGCCGGGCGGAGGTGCTGGCACTTCACCTACAGGCCTCCGACCCGACTCGTTGGGGCCCGAGGCCACGCCAAGCAGGTACCTGCCGACGCCGGGCCGGGCTCGCGCATTCCAGCCCCTGACCTCCGGCCGGACCCCCCCCGCCCCGATTCCTCCCCTGACCCCCGGCCCCCGGCTGGGGCCGACCCCGAACGAGAGCGGTGCCTTCGGGTGCGGAGAGGCCGCCCGCAGCCCCGGAAGAGACTCCGCACAGGCCGGGCCTGCATCTTCCGACTGGATCCTCGGGTGCTGAGTTCGAGCCCCACCCACGTGGGCTGTAGGCAGTACTTGAAAATAAAACCTTTTTTTAAAAAACATTTTATTCATTTATTTGACAGAGATCACAAGGAGGGCAGGCGGCGGGCGGGTGGGGGGGGGAGCAGGCTCCCCGCGGAGCAGGGAGCCCGACGTGGGGCTCGATCCCGGGACCCTGAGATCATGACCCGAGCCGAAGGCAGAGGCTCAACCCACTGAGCCACCCAGGCGCCCTTGAAAATAAAATCTTAAAAAATACTTATTTTAAGGGGCGCTTGGGTGGCTCAGTCCATGAAGCTTCTGCCTTCGGCTCAGGTCATGATCCCGGAGGCCCTCGATCCGCGGGGAATCTGCTTCTCCCTCTCCCTCTGCGCCCCGTTAGTGCTCTCTGTCTAATAATACTTGAGAGCGAGCGAGAGAGATGGCAGAGCGAGAAGCCCACCTGTGGCCGAGCAGGGAGCCAGAAGCAGGGCTCCATCCCAGGACCCCGGGATCAAGACCTCGGCCCAAGGCAGATGCTTCAGTGACTCAGCCACCCAGGGGCTCCCCCCAGAAAGGTTTTAAAAACTGAGCCCAGTAAGAGTGTCACGGAGAACTGTTTCATAGTTGGCTCAGGTGGGTCCGACCTCATGAGGAGGAGTTCCACATGGTCCTTGGCTGTTGGTCCCAGGGGGCTGACGGTTTTGTGTGAGCAAAGCCCTGTGTGTGTACCTGACCTGCGTCTTGTAGCTCCATGCGTCAGGACCTGAATTAACTGAGCACTCCTGAAGGTGCGCTTCAGGCTCTGCTCAGGTCAACTGATCGTGCAGAAAACAAAGACCCCCCGTCCTGCTGCCGTGTTGGCTGGCGATTCCCTCCAGTCCTCTTAGGCGCTCAACTCACATCTTAGGTCATAATTTGTTACTGTCGTTCTGTTTTACCATAACGCGAGGACCCGTTTGAATTATAATTCTGCTGTAGATTACAGCGCATCCTCTGTACTTTTTGTTTCTTTCCAGACTTTGCAGCTGCACCGACTAGCCCCAGCCTTCGGAGGGTTCAGTGGATTGTTGTTGCAACAGCATATCGTCCAGAATCCAGTCAGACTCTGGAGACTCTTAGGTGTGTACCTTCTGAAACACAGGTCACAGGTTCATGCTGTGACATTTGTAAATAAATCGGTGGAGCAGCTGCTTGGACACTGACAGAGAAAGGAAATCGCTCAGGGGACTTCGGCTTCTGTCTCTCGGGAGCCCTGAGATCCTGTGAGGTGCAGTTTGCAGACAGACAGACTGACCAAGGTCTGAATGGGCGTGTGTGCTTCTCCAAGTCGTTCCCCCACTCTTAGAAAATTCGGATGTATGGCAATAATTGGGCTTAGAAGGTCTTCCGTATTCTGCAGCCAGCCGCAAGAACGCCCGGTCAGGATCTTCAGTGTGGCTCTATATGTCTTATACCCAGAAGGGAACTACAAATAGCCCACAAGTAATTTATTTATTTATTTATTTATTTTTTAAGTCAGCACTTTTTTTTTAAATATTTTCTTTATTTATTTGACAGACAGAGATCACAAGTAGGCAGAGAGGCAGGCAGAGAGAGAGAGGAGGGGAAGCAGGCTCCCCGCTGAGCAGAGAGCCCGATGCGGGGCTCGATCCCAGGACCCTGGGATCATGACCTGAGCCGAAGGCAGAGGCTTTAACCCACTGAGCCACCCAGGTGCCCCCACAAGTAATTTATTTTTAACAATAGTTTTATCATTTAGTGAGACACCATGACATCTTCAAGAGAGATCTTAGGTCCAAGGACTTAGGACCTTCAGGGTTGACAAGGTTGATCTTACGCGCCCCCCCTCCCCCCCGTATATCCATTTGGAATGGGGAAAAGTGAAATCCCCCAACTCCTGAAGGATGTCTCATGGCTTGGTGCCCACATGTAGTCAGCCATGTGCTTGCCTCCTATGTGTGTTTCCCCATTTAAGGGTATGCCGGCACCCAGGGCACACACCTCACTCTCTAGACAGCCTGGTCCTGTGTCCGGGGGCCATCAAGGTAGTCCCATTTCTGGTTCTCTTAACTTTGTGAGGAAAGGTACAGCTGTCACGGTTGGTGAGACTCTCCTTCCTCTCCTTTTAAACATTAGTTCAGTTAGACAGTGGGCAAGACTGAGCCTCTCTGGGAGGAGCGTTGTGTCTTGGTGATGGTGGCCACTGGGTTGCTGTTGGCGCCTCTGTCAAGCCTCTGTGTTGCTCATTTATTTAAATTCGTTTAGAGCGAATGTGATTATTGAAGGGTTGTTCTCCAACAAACTCATGAAGCTTCCCCGGGATACATTCATAAGGAAGTTTTATCCCCTTGCATTGCTAGTGTGAATCGCAGAGACACTCTGTAAGTTGGAGTGATTTATTATTCTACGAATAGCAGCTACTACACTAAGGAAGGTCATCCTAGCCTTCTGAGTCTTACGCACGTAGGCTTCAGGTGGCTGCTGTTCTGGTTCCTGATGAAGATGCTCTTCTCCTGAGTGCCCCCTGTAGGGGCAGAGACCTCATTAAACATGTCCCCTGTCCCTTGTAGGTGCCACTCACTATTTTAACACCTCCAGGCCGAAGCAGAAGACTAAGGACAAGGATAGATCTAAGGGGAGGACCCCCGAAGATGATGAAGGTACACCTGTCTGACTTTCTTAAGTAATGGCTACTTTGGTTGTCATTCCATGTGTGTTCTGGTCTCAACAACAGGAAACCTGTCTTAAAAGTAGGATGAGCCCAGGGGTGGGCTGTTGGCTCAGTGGGTTGAGCATCCAGCTCTTGGTTTCAGCTCAGGTCATGGTCTCAGGGTCGTGAGATCGAACCCCCACTCAGTGGGGAGTCTGCCTGAGATTCTCTCTTCCTCTGTGTCCCCACTCTCTCAAATAAAATAAATGAGTCTTAAAAAAAAGGAAAAGTTAAAGACAAATGTAGGGTGCACCCAGGCCCCCATGTCTCCCTGACTCTGAGCACACCTACCCCTGGTCTTGAACGTGGTTACTGGATCTTTTCCTGCTTGTCCATTAGAGGTGTTTCTGTCAGCACCTGTGTCCCCTGTCCTTTCCAGACGTCAGAAGGCAGGCAGAATTACTGTCCTCTGTGTGGGAAGGGTGAGTCTCGATCTGCCTTGAACTTAAGTGTTGTGGTGGGGATGAAGGCAGCGGGACACCTTGGTTGGACCCTACACACATTCCAGATGACGTGGAGGACCTGAGAAGCAGCCCCCAGAGGAGAGGCTCGTACAGCACATGGCCTTGAGGAAGTAGGGGGATACACATCTCCAAACCATGTGAGTGACCACTGTGTACCCCAGTTCACAACAGCCTACCTTGCAAATCTTGAGTCTCCTTCCTTATCGAATTAGGACTCTGACCAGGCAAAGGGGTGAGGGAATAAAGGGTCAGTTTAAACTGAGTGGGCTGTAAGGTAAAAGCTGGCAGCTTGGCGCTCCCGACGGTGGAAAGGGCTAGCCCGTGGCGACGTCTGGAGCGCGCTCAGCACTGTACCGAGTGACTCGTTTGCCTTCCCCATTACTTCTCCCTCATAATGACCCCATTATATTCCCCTGTCCTGTGCGGAGTCTCCAAAGGACACCCAGGGAGAGAAATGGTTGTCTTGTCAAGGAACTTCTTCATACTTAGGTGCTGATTTTGTTTGCTGTAATGTTTTATTTTAAGATTTTTATTTGTTTGACAGAGAGTGAGTGAGAGAGAGAGAGCACAGCAGGGGGAAAGGGAGTCACTGGCTCCCCACTGAGCTGGGAGCCCAATGTGGTGCTTGATCCCACATGACCTGAGCCAAAGGCAGATGTTTAACCGACTGAGCCACCCAGGCGCCCCTGCTTAAAAACTAAAACTTAAACTAAACTAAAATTAAAAATTTCATTTTTATTTATTTACTATTTATTTATTTATTTGAGAGAGAGAGAGACAGAGCACGAGCTGGAGTGAGGGGACGGGGAGTTTGGAGGGAGGAGGGGTAGCAGGAGAGGGAGAAGCAGGCTCCCCACCCAGCAGGCGGCCTGACAACATGGGGCTCCATCCCAGGACCCCAGGATCATGACCTCAGCCGAAGGCAGACGCTTCACTAACTGAGCCACCCAGGCACCCCTCTTTTTTATTATTATTTTTAAAGTAATCTCTATGCCCGTTGTGGGGCTTGAACTCATGACCCTGCGAGTTGCACGCTCAAGCGACTGAGCCGACCCGGTGCCCCCCAACTTCAGGCTCTTTAGGAATAGGCCTTAGCTCGTGGAAATCTGTGGCCGTCGGTTGGGTTCCGTGTGGGTATTCCTGGTTTCCGGCTTCGTGGGGCCCCTCTGGCAATCATCACGCCTCTCTTTGGCTGCAAGCTCCTAGGGTATTTGGCTCTTCTCAGAAGCTTCTGAGTTAAAAGGTTTTTAGGGGTGGATGGGTCACCTGGGTGGCTCAGTGGGTTAAGCCTCTGCCTTCCGCTCAGGTCATGATCTCAGGGTCCTGGGATTGAGCCCCGCATCGGGCTCTCTGCTCGGCGGGGAGCCTGCTTCCTCCTCTCTCTCTCTGCCTGCTTGTGATCTCGGTCTGTCAAATAAATAAGTAAATAAAGTCTTAAAAAAAAAGGGTTTTTAGGGGGTGGAGGATGAGGATTTGGGTCATCAGAAAATCTACAGGGTTTTGGAAAATGAGTATCGGGGGGGCTGATAGTGGCAGACATTAAACTTTCTTTCTCCCCAAAAATGAGTGTGTTGGTCTAGTAATAGAAGTTTGATGGAACCAGAGGGGGAATCCGGAGGCAGAGTCTGGCTTATCTAAGAATTCGTGTGTGACTGCGGTGGCATTTCCCGCAGTAGCAGAAGGGAGGATCGTGTATGAGGTGATTTGGGCGAGCTGCTGTTCCTTGGAGAGACTGTATCACACGGACCAAAATAAATTCCACATGGATTAAGTCATTAAATCTAAAAAGCGAAGCTCTAGGAGAGTTAGGAACAAGCAAGGGGATTATTTCCTGTCTCAGAATGGGAAAGGCCTGGAACAGAAGCAGCGGTGTAGATCGAGGAGGAGGAGGAGGGCGGAGCGCTGGGGTCCGGGTCCCCCGCACACGTGCGGTCGCTCAGACAGCCGTGATCTCCTGAGGAATGGCTGCGGCCGCCGGGCAGACTGCAGATGCGGGACTGCAGCTCCCCATGGGCGGCCGTGTCACAGTGCCAGGAGCCAGTGCTGCGGCACAAGGGACACCAGAGGCAGAAGCCAGCGTCGCATGGGGGTCTTCCCGCTTGCGTCCCGCGTTCCTCCTGCAGTGGCCTGTGTCGGGAGCATATCCGCATGTCCTCTGCCTGCTTCGTGCCATTGTTTATCACGAGATGGTCACGCTTTGCTTGCTTTTGTGTCACTACCTGTGATTACCCGTGACCCTGCAGTATCGCATAATCAAAGTGTAGCTAAAAGAGCAGTTCCTGGGATTTCCAGAGTGCTGTGGTGGTAGTGGTGCCGGTCCCTGAGACGTGAGGACACTCCACGAGCCTTCTCTGGAGATGCCGTGTCTGTCTGGGGCGGGCCCAGTGCCAATGACCCTTGGGGAGAACTGGATTGTCACTGCGATCCTCCTGAGCATCTCACCACAGTGCCCGTGTACAGGTTACGTGGGAATAAGTTCTTCCAGAAGGGTTTCCAGACTGAAAGCCTGGGGCAGCCCTGAAACTCAGCCACCTCGGTCAGTGGCCGGTGGGTGGGTGGCTGCTGTAGGGCGCCCTGGCAGTGAGGGATGCCGCCCCCTGGAGAGGGACCGTGGTGCCAGAGTCTCCGGGAGGTGTGTCCAGCAGGCGGATAGTCGGGTGGCCAGGAGGCAGCAGTGTTTCCTGGCCTTGGCCCTCGGCTCTCTCCAAGCCTGTCGTTGGTGTCAGGAGCTAAAGTCGATGCGCCGTGGGGCCCGAGCGCGGCCGTCACGGGTGCAGTTGGTCAGATGCAGCCACAGTGGGGGGCAGTAGACGAGGGGGTGCTCGAGGGACACGGTGATGAAGCCATTGTCCAGTTAGTATCTCTCAGATCTCGTGCGTCTTACTGTCATGGAGCCAGTGCTCTGCACATCTTCCTGCCCTGCTCTCCTCTTGCCCATCTCGGACCGGCCCTCGTGACGTCCTGCCTGACCAGTGCTGCAGATATGTGGGCTGTTTCCTTGTTTCTTTTTTTTTTATATATATTTTTTAAAGATTTTATTTATTTATTTGACAGACAGAGATCACAAGTAGGCAGAGAGGCAGGCAGAGAGAGGGGAGGAAGCAGGCTCCCCGCCCAGCAGAGAGCCTGATGCGGGACTCGATCCCAGGACTCTGAGATCATGACCTGAGCCGAAGGCAGCAGCTTAACCCACTGAGCCACCCAAGTGCCCCTCCTTGTTTATTTTCAAGAGATTTTATTTTTAGTAGCCGCTGCAAGCATGGGATCCAGAGTTGCATGATCCCCGGCCTGAGCCTACAGGGTATCCCGGCAATGTGTGTTTTCCGTCGATGCCCTTGGGCTATTTCAGAAGCACATTTACTGAGTTAAGGAAACACGGTGTTTTCTGAGTCTTTGAGACCCCCAGCCAAGAAACAAGGGCTTTCTCATTTGTACCCCTGGACAGTGTGCTTGGCCAGCTCACTGCACCTCGTGGGCCCGGGTTGGTGCGAATGGACAGAACGTGTGTTTGCAGACCCTCGTCACTGGCGGGTCCTGTCTGGGCGGGGCGTGCTGCATCTGTCTGCTGCCCAGGGAGGAGGACTCGGGGTGATTGTGGCTCAGAAGCAGGTAGTTCTGTTGAGATGGCAGATGATTTTCGTTGGACCTTCAGAGCAGTGACTGCTCTGGGTTGGGACCTCCCTCTCCTGAGCCTCCAGTCCTGGCCAGGAGGTCTTTCTCCATGAAACAGGCCGACGGGGGCAGTTCCACATGTGACAAGACACCTGGCTGGTTTTTACTGAAAAAGGGTTGGATTTTTGTGAAGAAAGAAGAGGTATTTATTGGAGCCTAAATCAGAGCTGTCTTTCTTTTTTTTTTTTTTTAAGATTTTATTTATTTGACAGATCACAAGTAGGCAGAGAGGTAGGCAGAGAGGCAGTCAGAGAGATAGCGGGAAGCAGGCTCCCCGCCGAGCAGAGCCTGATGTGGGGCTCGATCCCAGGACCCTCAGATCATAACCTGAGCCGAAGGCAGAGGCTTTAACCCACTGAGCCACCCAGGCGCCCCCAGAGGTGTCTTTTTTTTTTTTTTTTTTTTTTAAGAATTTATCTATTTATTTGACAAAGATCACAAGCAGGCAGAGAGAGGGGAAAGGAAGCAGGCTCCCCGCTGAGCAGAGAGCCTGATGTGGGCTTGATCCCAGGACCCTGAGATCATGACCTGAGCCGAAGGCAGAGGCCTTTAACCCACTGAGCTACCCAGGCACCCCAGAAAAAGCTGTTATTTAAAACCAAGCGGTATCTGGGGTGCCCGGCTGACTCGCTGGAACATGTGACTCTCCATCCCTCAGGGTTGGGGGCTCGAGCCCCACGTAGTGTGTAGAGATGACTTAAAAAAAGGAAATGAAATCTTTTCAAAAATAAATAAATAAATAAATGGAACCAAGCCTTACCTTTTGCAAATCCTAGACCAGTTTCACACTCTGTAAACAGGTGTGTGTGAGCTGTACGGTCGCTGCAAGCCCTTCTCCAGGAGGGGTGTGACATGTGGCAGGCAGAGCAGTGAGGAAGGGCTCTGTCACTGCAGGGCCTTGGCCAAGTTTGTAAGTCCTGCCAGGGGCTTGTGTGCCACAGCCACCGGCCGGGAGCACGGGATGCGCACAGCGTCAAGATCCCAGGGGGTCTCGGAGCCTCTGCTGATGGTGTACCCCGGCTCACCAAGTTTGATGACTGTTAGCATCGCTAATAAGAGCACAGACCGGGGGCTCCTGGGTGGCTCAGTGGGTTAACACCTCTGCCTTCGGCTTGGGTCATGATCCCAGCGTCCTGGGATCGAGCCCCGCATCGGGCTCTCTGCTCAGCGGGAGCCTGCTTCCTCCTCTCTCTCTCTCTTTGCCTGCCTCTCTGCCTACTTGTGATCTCTGTCTGTCAAATAAATAAATAAAATCTAAAACAAGCAAACAAACAAAAGAGCACAGACGGGGGCTTAGATAGACTGCCTAAACAGCAAGTTAAACGAAACGCATGGTTTCTAAATAAGTACCTGCTCACCTGAGAACATAAAATCTGCTTTCCGAGACAAGGGGTTCCTTCACTTCCTTGCCTGTTGTGACTTTGAGCTTTAAATATTAAATTTGCTATTACCGACCATTCTCAGATAAGGTAACAGCTGAAATGTGCTTTCATGTTTTCAGAATGATTGCTGACCCAGCCTTCTTCGTCAGATTCATTTTTTTTCTTAAAGATTTTATTTACTTATTTGACAGAGATCACAAGTAGGCAGAGCAGCAGGCAGGGGGCAGGGGGGAAGGGAAGCAGGCTCCATGCGGAGCAGAGAACCTGATGTGGGGCTTGATCCCAGGACCCTGGGATCCTGACCTGAGCCAAAGGCAGAGGCTTTAACCCACTGACCCACCCAGGTGCCCCCCATGTTTTGTTTTTCAGCTAATTTAAAATGCCTTTCGTTTTCTCTGAACGGCCGGGTGGAGAAGAGGACGGTGTGACAGCAGGCAGGGCAGAGGGAAGTGAGTGGGCACTGGGGTCCAGCTGTGCACTTGTCCCTGGAGAAATGGCCACACGTGCAGCGTGGCCTGAGCCCCGTGTGTGTGCAGGGCCCCCGATTGGGTGCTGTGTCTGTGCGGGAGAAGTAAATGAGGGGTTCCGGTTGCTGATCCGGGTCAAGGCGGTCTTGGGCAGGGCTGCTGCGGGACAGTATGTGCACTTCTCAAAAGGATCACTTGTGACAGGCCCAGTGAAGTCTGGTCGCGGTGGCAGGAGAACGGGCCGTGGGGCACAGGTGAGAGCCGCACCAGAGTTCAGGCCCTCGGGTGTGCAGATGCTTCACAGGACTGGCAGGTGGGCCCGTGCAGAGATGTACAGCATCGTCCAGGTGCCCAGACGGCCTTCCACCCCAGCTGGCGAGGGCTCACTGACCAGCTGTCTGGGAGGAAGACTGTGGCCTGGCCTTGGGTGTCTGTACGTAGGACCCTCTCCTGTCTGTGCTCTGAGGGAGGTGACTTCTGCGGTCCTCCTGGCCCTCCCATTCTGCTTACTCTCCCTCCCTCCCTCCTGGAGCTGCCGGCGATGGCTACACTGGGAGCTGCTTCTCCTGGTTCCTTACACCATGTGCTCCTCGCCTCCCGCGTCAGCCTGCCTGGGTGTCCACGTGCCCCAAGGTCAGAGGCTGAGTCTTGTGTCTTTTTGTCCCCGACTAAGAACTGGGCACGGTGCACTGTGTACCCTAATGTGATTAGGCACATAGTGCGTGGGATAAAGAGTAGGTCGCTGGGAGCGTCGTTGAATTAAGTGGTCATCTTACGTATCCAGGATAGGTGGCTGTTGGCTGTCGGGGAGGAGAGGGCAGATGTGGTAGAAGGTGCAGTAACTTGCATGTGTGCCACACGCATCGGGGGTTATCATACAAGGTCAGGGGCTGAATGTGCCCCCAGCAGAGGGCTCCGTGCGGAGATCGGCCCGTGCTTGGCCCAAGAAGCTTCTGACCATACACCTGGCTTTGTGCTCGGAGTAGAGGGGACCTCGGTGAGTGCTGTGTCGCTGGCTGTGAATGGCGTGTGATTAGTGTCTGTCCCATGTCTGACACTGTCCCCGGTCACCCTGCTTGCAGAGGAGAGGAGGCGCAAGGAGCGGGAGGACCAGATGTACCGGGAGCGGCTGCGCACCTTGTTCATCATCGCCGTGATCATGAGCCTGCTGAACGCACTCAGCACCAGCGGCGGCAACATCTCCTGGAACGACTTTGTGCACGAGATGCTGGCCAAGGGCGAGGTGCAGCGCGTGCAGGTGGTGCCCGAGAGCGACGTGGTGGAGGTCTACCTGCACCCCGGAGCCGTGGTGTTCGGGCGGCCGGTGAGTGGGCCGTGCTGGAATGGTAGGGCGGGGGCTGCAGTGGCGGCCCTGAGATACCCCCATGGGTCTGGGGCAGCTGCAGGTGTCGAGGGGGATCTCCGGGGGCCCGGGGCAGGAAACGGCACGCACTGTGAGGGGGGCCGGAGAGCCAGGGTCAGGCCAGGGCCTGCTCACCTCCCCACGTCAGGTGTGGAGGGTGGGACCTGGTCCCCGGGGAGGGCTGGGCATCGGTGGGGAGGGGCCCAGGAGCTGGCTCCATGTTGTGGATGGAATCCCTGTCCCCTCACCCCAGAACATGCCACCGGCAGGCACAGGAGAGGTAGTGAGGCGAGAATACTTTCCAGAGCACTTCCCTTGATCCTGTTCTCTGATCATCTCCATACCAATACGAAGAGCTGTTTTATTACTGTTTTATTGTTATGTTTTTATGTAGTCTCCATGAGCATGGAACCCAGCATGGGGCATGAACTCACAACCCTCAGATCGAGACCTGAGCTGAGATCAAGAGTGGGAACCCCAGGCACCTCTTATTAGTTCTTTTAATCCAGGGTCCTATCAGGGGCCAGGAATTGTATTTAGTTGTCCCATTTCTTTAGTCTCTTTTCCATTTGTCGTTGGAGTTTGGGTGGTAGAGACAGTGGAGCAGGTAAGGTGCTAGAAGATAGGTGTTAGGTAAGGACGCGGTCAGCTGCCAGGGAGCCAGGTGGTCCTGGGCGCAGTGCTGGGCCCATCACAACAGCATCCAGAGCCCCTGGCTGGGTCTGCAGAGGGCCGAGGGCCTGGCATGGGGTTTATGAGAGCTTGTCATTTAGTTGGGGTGACAGGCTCCCCCTGGCCCTGCGTGCTGCATCACCTGGGTGACTTTGCAGATGCACGTGGTTGGTCCAGGCCTAGGCGATCAGAGACATGGGAGTTGAATCGGCCTCTGGAACCCCATTTCACTCTTGGCTTCTGGCATAGAAAGAAGGTCATTGCCGGGCGTTTCCATTCTGTTCACCGGGCTGGGCAGGTGTTGGCATGACGGAAGCATGGGTGAAGTTCAGATCAGATGTTTGAGGTCTGTTAGGTTAATCCAGTCCTGAGGCCACTGGGCGTTCCAACGCAGATGGCGATCAGTGTGTCATGGTTGGTGGGTGCCCCCGTCTGCCTCTCCCCTCTGGTCTGCCGACCCTGTGACATGCAGCCTGGGCAGCCGCTCATTCCACATGGAATCTTCTGAGATCCTCCAGAGCCAGGGGAGAATCGGGCTGCTCCGTGTAGATCCCACAGTGTGTTGAGAAGCTGCACTTGGAACAGGTTCATTCTAGAAAGCATCTGAACCGGGCCCTTAGGAGAATGATGTAGGACTGTCATGATGCTGTCCAGGGCGCTGGAGAGCATCAGGATGGCCCCTTGTTGGGTGGCTCAGGTCAGCTTCCAGAGAAGGGATTTGGGGATCCAGAGTGGACGTCTGGCTTGCTCTGAGCCTTCTTTCAGGGAAGCCTCCACCCCGGAGGGTGCTCCAGCTGCTCAGTCTCCTTGAGCTGCTCCTCTCCCCAGGAAGGGCTTCCTGAGAAGGGAGAAAGCCACATAGCTGAGTCCAGTTCGGCCCGAAGCCAAGCACCAGACCCGTGTTTCTTGCCTGAGCAAGTTGCCTGTGTCCCAGCAAGCAGCTTGTGGCTGTCGTGTGTTGCTGTGTTCTGCACGCACAGCTGAGGCTGGGTGGTGAGTTTAAAGCACAAAGCACACTCTCCATTGTCTTGAAACATTCCTTTTGGTGAAGGTAGAGCGAGCACACGTATTGAAAGCCTGTTGTGACCGTGATGTGGACGGAGTTTGTGATGGCAGATGAAAGCTCGGCTCCAGGAGGCTCCGGCATGGGGTGCTGTGTCCCACGGCTGGCCATGGCCTGTGTGTCACCACACCCCTCTGCTCTCTGCCCGCAGCGGCTGGCCCTGATGTACCGCATGCAGGTGGCAAACATCGACCGGTTTGAGGAGAAGCTCCGGGCCGCTGAGGACGCCCTGAATATCGAAGGCAAGGACAGGATCCCGGTTTCCTACAAGCGGACAGGATTCTTCGGGAAGTATGTTGGCTATCAACTAAAGCTGGCTTGGCTTTGTAATGTGAGAACAGACTAGCACGTCTCCCAGGCCCTGCCTGCCCTAGGCCAGCCACCGTGGCGGGGGCGGGGGCAGTGGATGTGTGAGCCGGGAGCACGCCGGAGGAGGGGCCCCAGGGGCTGTTGGAGCATCGTGCACCTGCTCTAGTTGTTGCTTCCGCCTGGGGCGGGGTTGCCATCGTGTACAAACTGGAAGATGGAACAGAAAGGGGAGAAGCAGGGACATCCCGTAGAAACTCTTGTTTCCAGGTGGCAGGTGGAAACGGGCACCCTGTGGGGCCCATAGAACCTGCATCTCCTTGGTGGAGGAACACTCGCTCCCATAGTCCCGGGGGATTTAATGGCACACGGTGACCACCGGTGGCTGGACCTCGTCTGCAGAGAGGGTCGCTTGTGGCCACATGACCACACTCTGAGAAGACACGGGATGCCAGTGACTGGCGGACACCCCTGAGCCATGGCTGTTCTCCCCTGAGGGTGCAGGCCTTCACGGCCAGTCGGTAGGGAGCGTCGGGGCACGCCTGGTGCCTGGGCCTTCCTCCGCGGCCCTGGTACTCTGCCTCACCAGCCAAAATTCATGGGCTACATGCTTCTTTTTTTAGATTTTACTTATTTATTCGAGAGAGAGCATGAGCTGGGGGAGAGGGAGAAGTAGACTCCCTGCTAAGTAGGGAGCCTGGCAGGCTCAGTCCCAGGACCCCAGGATCATGACCTGAGCTGAAGGTGGACGCTTCAGCCACCCAGGTGGCCCTAATGGGCCACTTTTGAAAGACAAAATACAGAGGCACCTGGGTGGCTCAGTGGGTTAAGCGTCTGCCTTCACCCCATGTCATGATCCCAGGGTCCTGGGACCAAGCCCTCTGTCGGGCTCTCTGCTCAATGGAGAGCCTGCTTCTCCCTCTCTCTGCTTGCGCTCTCTGTCGGAGAAAAAGAAGACTTTTCACATGTGAAAAGTCTGTTCTTTTAGGCATTATCAGGAGGCCCTGGCAGACAGGGTCAGCGCCATGCCCACGTTTCGACTTCACGACGTGGTGCACCACTGTATCAGGCTGTGACGTGTTCCTGGGACAGCCGAGGGGCGGGTCACAAAGGACGAGAATTGGACAAGGAAACCCACAGCTCCGCACACTGGTCTCCAAATATGGGTTGCTCTCGTCTTCTTCGAAGTGTTCGTGGCCCGACGTGAAGCGAGTCTGAGCGCTGCCTGCCCGTAACCGTCCCTCTCCCCCGCTAGTGCCCTCTACGCCCTGGGGATGACTGCAGTGGGCCTGGCCATCCTGTGGTACGTGTTCCGTCTGGCTGGAATGACTGGCAGGGAAGGAGGACTCAGTGCTTTCGTAAGTGATAGAGATCCCATCTCATTGCACCTGTGGCCTAGGATCTGTGCTCGTGCTTGGGGGACAGGGTCCTGGCACACTCCCTTGAGTGCATGTTCACGGCCACAGGGGCCGACCTGGAGCTGCCCGTGCCCTTCCCTCTCTGACTTGCCAGGCAGCTGAGCCCCGTGGGTGTGCTGGCCACTTTGTTTGGCATGACTTTGTTTTTTGTTTTTCCTACTGGCTAAGACACTGAGAAATTGGTAAAGGTTGTCTTTATATTCTTACTTTACTTTTTTTTTTTTTAAGATTTTATTTATTTATTTGACAGCCAGAGATCACAAGTAGGCAGAGAGGCAGGCAGAGAGAGAGGAGGAAGCAGGCGCCCCGCGGAGCAGAGAGCCCGATGCGGGGCTCGATCCCAGGACCCTGAGACCATGACCTGAGCCGAAGGCAGAGGCTTTAATCCACTGAGCCACCTAGGTGCCCCAAAAGATTCTATTTTTTTTTTAGGTGATCTCTACACCCAGTGGAGGGCTTGAACTCAAGACCCCAAAATCAAGCATCACATGCTCTACCGACTGAGCCAGCCAGGTGCCCCAAACCTCAGTGCACTTTAAAAGTATTCTCCTGGGGCACCTGGGTGGCTCAGTCGGTAGAGCGTGGGAAGCTTGATTTCAGGGTCTTGAGTTTAGGCCCCAAGTTGGATATAAAGATTACTTAAAAACAAAACAAAACAAAAACAAAACCCTCCTATTGTGTGGTGGCCTTTGTTGTAACATGAAGTGTCCCTGGCAGGTCTCATCTGTCCGGGTAGCCCCGTCAGCAGAGGCGCTGGGAGGCACCCGAGGCCTGCTTGGAGCAGGTCTGCAGAGGGTGCCCTCTGGTCACCGGCCTGGGAACTGAGGCAGGTTTCCCCTGGGACAGGAGCATGTTCCTGTCTGTAGTTGATGGTGCCTCGCTGCCGGGCTGTTGGGTCTCACTCAGCCAGGTTCCCCAGGCGTGTATGCTCAGGGCTGTTCATTTGTTTATAAAATTATGATAAGAAAACATTTTTTTAAAGATTTTATTATCTGAAAGAGAGCGAGCACAGGTAGGGGGAGCGGCGGCAGGCAGGAGCAGAGGGAGAAGCAGGTTCCCTGCTGAGAGGGGAACCCGATGAGAGGCTCGACCCCAGGACTGCGGGATCATGACCTGCGCTGAAGGCAGATGCTTTGCGGACCGAGCCCTCAGGCGTCCTGGGGCTGTTCGTCCCCCTGGCTGTGTCTAGCTAGTACTCTGGTGAAGCTGAGGCACACGTGTCTTTGGAGGGCCTGCCGGTCCACCTGGTGTACCTGTGAGGCCGACTGCAGCTCAGGTTTGCATCCCTCACCGAGACCTTTGTCTTGCCGGACTGCACTCCAGAAATTAACCAGCTAACGTTTCTACTGAACCTTCCAAGAGCTGCGTGTTACCACCTTCTCTTACAATCAGAGCTCTCCACCATAGTGGGAAAACCATATAGAAAACTACAGCTGATGTGAATTACCTTGTTTGGAACGGGGGTGGTTTATGGTTTTTTTTTTTAAGGCAAATTGCTAGATGCTAGAGAATTTTCTTACTGTTAATGATGCACAGTAAACATTTTCCCTTGGATGCCCAGAAGATGGCTTCACTCCCTTCTGTGTGAGTGGAGAGGGTGTGAGGAGAGCCAGGCCGGGGGGAGCGGGAGCCCCAGGGACAGGCAGCCCCCTCGTGCCGGCAGCCCCAGCTCGAGGTGCTCATCTCCCCTGACATTTCATAGAACCCTGCCCTTTGTTCTTTCTGCCCAGAATCAGCTTAAAATGGCTCGTTTCACGATTGTGGACGGCAAGATGGGGAAAGGAGTCAGCTTCAAAGACGTGGCTGGAATGCACGAAGCCAAGCTGGAAGTCAGAGAGTTTGTGGATTACCTGAAGGTGGGGTACGCGCCGAGGAGCGGCGGGCACGGGCGTGTGGGCTTAGCCAGCCGGACAGGCCCGGTGCACAGCTGGGGTCCCGCTGGAGGGCCAGGGCCCTGTGGCTGACCGCACCCTGGGCCCCCTGTGATGCCTGGCCATGGCCGGAGCACTCCGCTTCCCCCCACCACATGAACCGTGGCCGATTCCAGACAACACAGGAGCTGAGCTCCATGGGAGTCCTGTTTTGGAAATTCTCTCTCAAACACCAATGACCAGCGCATCGTGGCCCGCTTTTCCAGAGCCCAGAGCGCTTCCTTCAGCTGGGTGCCAAAGTCCCAAAAGGCGCGCTGTTGCTCGGGCCCCCCGGCTGTGGGAAGACCCTCCTGGCCAAGGCGGTGGCGACGGAAGCCCAGGTGCCCTTTTTGGCGATGGCCGGCCCGGAGTTTGTAGAGGTCATTGGAGGTTGGTATTGCCTGGGGGGCTGGAGACAGGTTTGCCCGACCATCTGTGCAGCGAGCTCTGCCATCACACGCCCTTCCTCAGGCAGCCGGATAGACGGGGACCCAGGGGGACAGGGAAGGACACATGAAACCTGGGTTACTGGACACGTTTATGGAGGGAACTGGGCAGTGATATTCTTTGAAGCTGCTTCTGTGTGTGGCCTGGGGAGTCCAGGAGGGTGAGCACCCAACAGAGGGACTCTGGGAGACCCCGTCATCCTCAGGGGACAGTTCTGGCCACTGGCACGAGAGTTGGGCTCATTTCCCATTACCCGTCTGACTCTGGGTCCCTGTGTCGCCTCAGGCCTTGGTGCTGCCCGCGTAAGGAGCCTCTTCAAGGAAGCCCGGGCTCGGGCGCCCTGCATCGTCTACATTGATGAGATTGACGCCGTGGGCAAGAAACGCTCTACCACCATGTCCGGTTTCTCCAACACGGAGGAAGAGCAGACGCTCAACCAGCTTCTGGTGGAAATGGACGGTGGGTGCCCCTCACCCAGCCTGCTCCTGGGCAGGGAAGGGTTTCTTCCTGAGACCCCGTCTCTAGATGGACCACGTAGCTGGTGTCTTGTTCCGGAACCTTGTACTCATGCTCACAGGCATTTCGCTTTCCTGCAGTGACTGGTCTGTTTCCCCACCACACACCCACCCCAGGTGTGAGCGCGCCTAGTACTCTCAGGCAGGTAGTAACGAGAGGAGGCTGGCTCCACTCCAGAAACTCAGGTTTGACGGTGATAGTAGAAAAGAAAGGGAAAAGCCTGGGAGCCCAAAGGGCAGGGCAGGTCACGACCCTGTTCCCAGTCTTGGATGAACCCAGCGGGTTGTGCCATGTGTCTGTGCTGCTCAGAGCGGTAAAGGGGACACGGGGCGCCCAGCTGCCTCAGTCGGGGGAGCCTGTGACTCTTGATATCAGGGTTGTGAGTGATGTGGAATGGTTCCTTTTTAAGATTTTATTTGTTTTATTATTATTTTTAAAAATATTTATTTGGGGGCACCTGGGAGGCTCAGTGGGTTAAGCCTCTGCCATTGGGTTAAGCCTCTGCCATTGGTTCAGGTCATGATCTCAGGGTCCTGGGATCGAGCCCTGCATCGGGCTCTCTGCTCAGCGGGGAGCCTGCTTCCTCCTCTCTCTCTCTCTGCCTGCCTGTCCACCTACTTGTGATCTCTATCAAGTAAATTTAAAAAAAAATTTATTTGACAGAAAGCACGAGTAGGCAGAACAGCAGGGAGAGGGAGAAGCAGGCTTTCCACTGAGCAGAGAGCCCCATGCAGGGCTTGATCCCAGGACCCCGGGACCATGACCTGAGATGAAGGCAGACACTTAACCACTGACCACCCCAGTGCCCTTATCTATTTGTTTTTTAGAGATTTTATCTTTAAGTAATATCTACACCCAACATGGAGCTCAAACTTACAACCGAGAGCAAGGGTCAGACGCTTCACTGACGGGACCGGCCATGTGCCCCACTTTATTTTTGCTGTGGTGACATGTATAATATTTATCATTTTAACCATTTACGAGTGTTTACTTCAGGGACATTAAGTACATTCTCACTGTGCACCCACCACCACTGTCCGGCTCTCGAACCTTCTCTTCACTGACTGGAACTCTGTCCCCATTAAACACCAACTCCCTGGCCCCCGGCAGCCATAGCCCTTCTGTCTGTCTTCACGGATCTGAGTCTTCCAAGACCCTCGCGGGGACAGCAGCTCTGTGAGCCCCCAGGGTCACGTCTTCCACCCGGTGCATGTGATGGGACTTCCATTTAAGGCTGAGTGATAGTCCCCCACGGGGCCATTCCCCTGTTGACGGACGGCCCAGCTCTTGGAATAACGCGTCTGTGACTGTGGGCCCACGGGTACCCCCTCAGGCCCCCGGGGGTCAGGATTCCCGCACTGTTTGCAGCACTGAGGATGAGGGAGACTGCTCCCGTCACCGGCTCCAAGAGAACCGAGTGTGCGCGCGTTTGTGTTCGTTCTTGAAGTGCCCCCACCGTGGGGGCGGCGCGTGTGCGGGCGCGGCGTTGGACTGTGCGACTCAAGACAACCTCTGAGCCTCTCACTCTGAAACACTTTGGGACTTAGGAAAGGCCCTGCAGAGCTGCCCGCAGAGCTGCCCCAGACCTTGCTGCGGGCACTGTCCCTGGTGCTGCTGTGCCGGGCCGGCCAGTGGCAGAGTGAGGCCTCTCCGCACATGCTCCGGGGCCGGCCGACACTCTCACGCGTGGAAAAGCCAAGCGCCCCATGTAGCCAGTATGCTGAAGAGGCTGCGTGGTCCCCGTGTCCGGAGAACGGGGTGTGTCGGAGCCCCCCTCAGACGCTTGTGTCCCACTGCAGAGCCAGCTGCCGGGCACCGTTTGCTCAGGGACGGTGCACAAGAGCAGCTTCCGGGGAAGGAAGCTCCCACGGACTCCACGTCCTTGGGACCGTGAGCAGAGGGAGGCCCCGGTTCTGAATGCAGCTGTTGGGACGCTGGCACAGAGGGGCCTCCAGGAACGCCTTCCAGGGGCAGGCCATGTGCTGCTCGTGGTCTTGCAGTTATCCCCTGGAGTCTCCCACGACTGAGACCACACTTGGTGCTTTTCGTTTGAACGGGTTTTCTTTCTTTTTTTTTTTAAAGATTTTATTTATTTATTTGACAGACAGAGATCACAAGCAGGCAGAGAGGCAGGCAGAGAGAGGGAAGCAGGCTCCCCACTGAGCAGAACCCAATGCAGGGCTCGATCCCAGGACCCCAAGACCATGACCTGAGTCAAAGGCAGACATGTAACAACTGAGCCCCCCAGGCGCCCCGGAAGTACCAGATTTTTTTTTTTTTTAAGATTTTATTTATTTATTTGTTATAGAGAGAGAGATTGAGCACAGGCAGACAGAGAGGCAGGCAGAGGCAGAGGGAGAAGCAGGCTCCCCGCCGAGCAAGGAGCCCGATGTGGGACTCGATCCCAGGACGCTGGGATCATGACCTGAGCCGAAGGCAGCTGCTTAACCAACTGAGCCACCCAGGCGTCCCGAAGTACCAGATTTTAATGACTGCGCCTGGTTGTCTCTGAACGAACGGCGAGCATCTGCACTGTCGAGGGGACC